>WNWU01000394.1:719849-751103 GCA_012654045.1 Ptyas mucosa | reverse complement strand
TATCTATCTATCTATCTATCTATCTATCTATCTATCTATCTATCTATCTTTTATCCAATAATATTTTTATATTATTCTAATATCTTCAAACCTAATGCATTTTTGTTGGTGGGAATGGAAGCAAGGAGAAACTCAGCATATTAATGTTTTAATGGAAATAATTACTTGCAATTTGGGGAATATGGAAGAAGTCATGATTCAGGAATGCTTGACAGAGAAAAGAAGGGTCTCTCCAACCAGGAAATAAT
Organism: Ptyas mucosa; assembly: GCA_012654045.1. Taxonomy (NCBI): domain Eukaryota; kingdom Metazoa; phylum Chordata; class Lepidosauria; order Squamata; family Colubridae; genus Ptyas; species Ptyas mucosa. The sequence goes on along the minus strand of WNWU01000394.1, from coordinate 750,855 downwards.
GAAATTCATGATAATTGTCAGCCAAATGGAAACTATAAATATAAAAGTAATAGGTGAAGATGAGATGGAATCAGTTAGAGTCTTGATGACTCATTTTAAGCATGTCTCTAGGATTTGGCATCAATCCCTACTGAATTTCAAAAGATTACATCTCTGATGCCTTAGAAATCAACCCAGAGTTAATTATTATACGGCTGACATCCAATAAGACTCCTTCCAATAATAGGAAACCCTTGCAAGTTGTCTTATAGTTCATGATTCTAGATGGAAAATTCATATTCTGATTGACAGGGATGAAAATGAGGAAATGGTGATGGTAACAGCTCATGCATTAAATGTGAAAGGGCCAGTCTGGTCCCCGGCATCTTATTCAATGTGAAACTTCAGAGAGATTCAAACTGATGAGAGTAGACAATACCAACTGAGTCCTCTGACTTTAGGAAATGCAAGCTTCTCATGTTCCACTTCCCCATCATTCTTTCAGAACAGTGACTGATGTTGATCTAACCATAATGAGAACAATAATCAGTGAGAACAATTAACAAGTGGAACGGCTTGCCTTCAAAAGGTATGGGTGCTCCATCGCTGGAGGTTCTTAAGAAGAGCCTGGACAGCCATTTGTCTGGGTCTCTTGCTTAAGCTAGGGGATGGACTAGAAGACCTCCAATGTCCCTTCCAACTCTATTGTTCTATGTTCTACAATGCTTCAAGAAACATCATAGAACCAATACTAGGAACTATGATAAGAGAAAATTAGAATCTCCTATTTCTTTCCATAGATCTGAGGGTATATCCTTAATAGCAATACATCTCATGCCAAACCAATCTTATTTCATTCTCTAACATAGTGACTAAATTAGTAGACCAGTGAAATACTGTGGACATAATATACTTAGACTTCAGGAAGGCATTTGACAAAGTAGACCACAGCCTACTGTGGTAAGCTAGAAAGAAGTGGGATAGATAGCTTCACCACCAGATGGATTTGCAACTGGCTGGCATCTCCAAATACAGTAATTATTTTGAAGTCTAGAGTGACAAATGGTGTGATTTTCATCTCCTCTCAACCCTTCTAGCTGAGTCTTTTTAAAGTAAAAGTTAATGGTCCGTGGGAATAATATCTATTGTATTAAAATATGTTTTTCCTCCATTCTGTTTTTTCCTTCTTCTCTAGATACAACAACCTATTCCATTGAACAATCTGAGCACTTTAAGCCATGCAAGGATAAGGATCTTGCATACTGTCTTCATGATGGTGAATGCTTTGTCATTGAAACCCTAACAGGATCTCACAAGCACTGCAGGTAAGACATTTTTTTATTTATATAAAAGGTTGATCATTGTTTTTTTATAAATCATGGCAACGTTCATATGCACACCCATGCCCAGATTAAAACAAGCAAAATAAATATACCTATCTTAAAATATTACTTTAAAAAAAACAGCAAGAAGGAAATTGGATTAGATTTCGTGTCTAAAGCTCGTGACAATTGGTCGGTAAAGATTACTGATGGTACCTGTGAACACCCCCTATCAATGAATAATGAGGATGAGAATGGTAATTAAACTGATTTTCCCCAAACTCAAGATAATTTGCTGTTAGAAAGTAGAAGCTGATTGGAAGGTACGCATTAGAAGTGGAAGTTGTTTTCAGTATTTTATTACTAGGTGATTTTTTTTTACTTCCCTTTATATGTGGAGGTGGGGGGAAAAAAGAATATTGATAAAGGGCCCTCAGATGTTCAGTAAAAGTTTGCTGAATAACTGAATTAATGTTTGAGAAAATCATTGTGTTTAGGATTGAGGGATTTATGGATCGGGACCATTGGTGGTGTATGCTGTCCTGTAGAAGCAAGGTTTGTATTCAAGAATGCTGACCAATGATATAACATCCAATTAACATTTCGTATTACCAAATGGGGGTTTCCTATACCAAAGGGATGCTTATTATTTTATCATTTGGGGAGAATTTGGATTCAGAAAAATCACAAGTTTTATTCTGTGAGTTATTAGATGTTCAGGCATTGTTATGCAAAATGCTTTGCTTATTGTTATAGCAACTTTCACATATGTATAAGTTTCATTCGTAAAAGGGTTTATGCCTAAATTTCTGAATGTAAATGAAATACAGTAAGTCTAGAATGAAAAGAATAGTCACATCAGCTTCTTCAGATTATCGGCTCCATCCAATCTCAGTAATATTTATTTTTCTGCCCATGTTATGTTTTATTAGATTTCTTTTCTCATCTGAAATTTGGCAAAGTTATCCCCAGTTAGGATTTTTTTTTAGTTCTTCCTTTGAAGTGATTGTGTTCTGCCGTTATTTAATTGTATTCAGCTATAATGCCCAGGTCTGTTTTCTAATGGATTCTTTAGTTGTGAGCCTTTACAAGGCTCTCAATTTATGATTTTGAATTTGGTGACTAATTTCACAGCAGCCTCCCAGTGGGAGGCTGTTGACTAAATGACCTCAAAAATGGCTCGCTTTAAGTCCGCATTAAGCCCAGTGCCCAGATTCATCTTGGCCTTTACCAATCGAGCGATTAGGCAATAAATCTCCAATAACCTCTTTGGAAATTCCCTACCTGAGGCTTTTTGCTTTGGTTGCTTCAGTGGGCAATGAGCTAGATCCCAATTGCCGTATTTATCACTGTGTTTGTGCTGAATTGCTTTCATCCTGAGTCTTCGGAGAGGGGCGGCATATAAATAAATAAATAAATAAATAAATAAATAAATTAAAATAAATCCTCTTGCATAAAAGGGAAAATGAATCTGTCTAAATTTGGATGCTAAAAGTCAAAGATAGACAGATGACATGCTGTTGATTACCCTGTCCCTGAAACAAATGTAGTATGGCTGTTAATGGCCGTTGCAGAGTGTGGCCCTAATTGTATTTATTTGTTTATCTATTTGTTTGTTTATTAAATTTCTCCCATGCCCATCTCACTTAAGGGATTCTGAGTGATAGGTAATAGATACTTGCTTAGGGTATTTGAATGATTGATTTACTCATTTTGCCTAAGTCAAGTCTTCTCAAACTATATTCCTTCCTCTTCAATTGGCCAGTATCTGTTAGATCAGTGTATTCTCAGCTTTGTGAGGTGTAGACTTCAAACTCCCAGTCTACACCCCTTAAAAGTTAACAAGACTAAGAATACTGTCAACTCTGAAGCGAAACTGGCTGAAGCCATCTTGTGTTTGTTTGTTTGTTTGTTTGTTTGTTTGTTTGTTTATTTATTTATTTATTTATTTATTCAATTTATATGCTGCCCTTCTCCAGAGATTCAGGGCGGCTTACAATGCATTAAGCAATAGCCTTCATACTTTTGTATATACCTGCTTAGTAGGGCTTTCGGGCCCCCCTAAGTGGTGTTCTTTTTAATACAAAGTCAGCTTATTGCCCCCACAATCCAGGTCCTCATTTTACCTACCTCGAAAGGATGGAAGGCTGAGTCAACCACGAAGTTGCCACCAAGCCAGAAAGGGGGAAGGGTGGGGGGGAAGTAGATAGCCAGGCTCCAGTCAAAACAAAATGCTTTATTGGGGGAATCAAGGTCATTGAAACAGGTGGCCATTGAAAGTGGAGAAGAGCCTGCCTTCCATCTTTATTGGACAATGTGACCAGTGATACCTGGGAGGAGGGAATTTGGTTCTTTTAATTAGGTGAAAACCGCAGGAACTGTCAGAGTTAGTTTTCACTGGCTGTGCCAATAAGATGTATCCAGTAAACATATCCTTTGAGGAATCTACCTGCCTAGGAGTTATGCTGTCAGGTCCTGACGTTATCTTAAATAAATCACATTTTCCAAACAGTCTTTGATGAAATCTTTCATTTATTTAAGAACAAACATGTCTGGTCCCGATTCCATCGGTGCCAGTACTGACCTGCTAACCCCCAAACCCTTCCCTTTCCGTCCCTCATTACCCAGCGTCTCATTGGCCATTTCCCAAGTCACTCTTACTACGACACCTCACAGGAATGTCCCCCTCCCAACCCATCTCCTATGTGATGTTATCTGCTGGGTTGTAACTGTGTGAAAGGTCAACCTGCTTCTTCTCTCTCCTTTTCTTTTTCTTTCTGGTCTAAAAAGCTAAATAACCAAATTGATTTCACCTGAATTGATCTCTCTGGTTGTTTTATTGGGGGGTGGCAGTGGCGGTGGCGGTGGCGGTGGCACAATGGCTCAGCGGTTAAAGAAGCTGACAGCCTGGGTTTGAGACCCGAGTCTGCACAATGGAGTGAGGTCCCATTATTTGTCCCAGCTCCTACCCACCAAGCAGTTCAAAAGTCTGCAAATGTGAGTAGATAGATAGGTACCACGTTGGTGGGAAAGTAACAGCGTTCCATGCCCCTCGGTATATAGTCATGCTAGTCATGTGATCACAGAAATGTCTTCAGATAATGCTGGCTTCCTCGGTTAAGAAACGGAGATGAGCACTTCTCCTTAGAGTCGGGCACAACTGGACAGGGGAAACCTTTACCTTTAGTTGATTTATGTCAAAAAGATTGGAGGCATTGAATTTTAGTTGTTAGGATTTGAATCCCAAAATGCTTGGAATATTTGTATGTCAGTATAGATGTACAAAGTAGGATGGACTATAAGAAGGTCAACTAACTGAAAATCATGGCCTCCTTCCACCGGACAAGGTGGACTGAGAAGGAAGCAAACAGATTTCTTCGAGTCTGTGGATTTATAGAGGATCAACAGATTGGGGAACATTTGATGGAGCCCATCAAAAGTAGGATTTCAGAAATGATACAGCACTTGGAATAATGAATATGAAGGGCATTTTAGGATGTGCTTTAAAACTGTAGAAATGAATGGCCTTCAAAGAGTATTTTGCCTCCAAAGGATCTCAGTTTCTGCCGACATTTCTCTTAAGGACAGTTGTGGGAGTCAGGTTGATGGCCCAGCTGAGAGTGATACACACTAAGATTGTAACAAACTTTTCTTGCTAGATTCATTCCAAGGTGATTTGCTCAAATCCACCTTTAAGTTGAATTTTCAGTATAAAAGCAATTGAATCCAGAAGCTTCTACCCTCCCAAGCCCAACTGGAATTGATGTCTGGGATCCAGTTCAGTGTTTCTGAATTGAATTGGCAATGAGAAGGACTTTTGTGGAAGCTTGTTACTGAATTAAATTGATGGTTCAAATAGACAAGAATTCGACCTGACCAAACTCATCAAATGGATGACTATGAATCTCAGGTAATTTTCAAACCCATAATTATCGGACACATTGAGATCTCATATGCAGAGGGAGGTGTCCTCAGAGATAGGATTGGCAGGATCTGGAATAGATTTTCAGTGGATATACAGTTGACAGGAATTTCAAGAGAAGTCTTCTTCTTCTTTCTTTTTTTACTACTGGAGACACTCCTGTCAACCCTTGAAGACCACCTGGTTTGCAACTGAAAATTCAGAAGTTTAGGCAGAGATTTCTAGCAGGTTGCACCTAGTTTAAATAGGTCATGAAACATTATGGCGTTCTGAACACCTGAATAAAGCTAGTATGTCAGAGACCAGGGAATATTTATGATAAAAACTTGCATTTAAAAAGATCTGCGAATAATAAATATAACTTATGCCATAATTACATATTTGGGTGAAGAAATACAGGTAGTTCTAGACTTACGACAGTTCATTTAGTGACAGTTCAAAGTTACAATAGCATTGAAAAAAGTGACTTACAACATTTTTCACAGTTACAACCATTGTAGCATCCCCCTGGTCACGTGATCAAAGTTTGGATGCTTGGCAACTGACTCATATTTATGATGGCTTCCGTGTCTTAGGGATGATGCTGTCAGACCTGGAAGCCATCTTTCTACCTTTGTGCCTTCAGGCTTCAGGCCTGCCAGAAATCCTACTGTGGGAAATTGGGAGGAGGGATTGTACGGAGTGAAGAAGATACGTAGTCAAAATAAAATTATTTATAGAAAGTCAAGGCCATGGATGGGGCCATGCGGCTGTGGTGAGAAGAAGGAGGAGGAGCGTACTGATTGGATGTGGGGTGGACATGTGGATGAGAGGCAAGATCTTGAACTTTCTTTTGGGCGTGGAAAACCCGGAAGCTCTCAGATTTGGGTTTTCACAGATGTGCCAATATGACATCTCTAATAAAAGTTAGCTTTGAAGAGATTCAATCCTCGGAGTTTGATTCCATTGGGGAGGAGGTTACTTGGAACCCTGACACATGTGATCTCCTTTTGTGACCTTGTGACAAGCAAACTCAATGGAAAGCCAGATTTGCTTAACAATCGTGTTACTCACTTAACAACTGCAGTGGTCCACTTAACAAATGAAGGCAAGAAAGGTTGTAAAATAGAGAAAAATTCACTTAACAACTGTCTTGCTTGGCAACAGAAATTTCGAGCTCAATTGTGGTCGTACATTGATCTGTGCTACCCGTACAGATCTGCCAGGAGTTTAAAGAAAGGATAATAAAATTATCCTTATTATAGAATACCAACCAAGGTTTCAGATTTTTTTCCAATGCAAATAAAGGATTGTAAGAGGGGTCTCTAAGGGAAGTTTAAATGTTTTTAAAGCTATATTTTAAAAGTTGATGTATAGTAGTTTTCAGCTTCTTTGAAAAGAGGAGTAAATTCACACAGATCCTTTCAACTGTTTTCATCAAAGAGAGAAATGCAGGTAGGTGGTGCTATATGGGTAGGAAATGATTAAATAAAAATGAATAATGTTATTATGTATTTGGTCAGTAAATATGATCTCTTAGCAAGTACTTGACACAGCTTATATTATTAATAAAAGTATGGATTCTATTGACTAACTGCCAGCAAGGATAAATATCAACTATGAATTGCCTTTTATTTGCTGTATTTTCAAGGATTTTACACTTCAGTTTCCCCTCAAACTTCTAGTCTGTTCTCATGGGGATTTTTTAAATGGTGGACATAGTTAAATATTGGTTATCAGTTGGCACAAACATAGTACTTTTAAAAAAAAAAATGATTTATATGCCGCCCTTCTCGGGAGACTCAGGACAGCTTACAATGCGTTAAGCAATAGCCTTCATACTTTTGTATATTTATACAAAGTCAGCTTATTGCCCCCACAAACTGGGTCCTCATTTTACCTACCTTAGAAAGGATGGAAGGCTGAGTCAACCTTGAGCTGGTGAGATTTGAATTTACCATAATTGCAGACAGCTGGTTTAAATCACTATGCTTTTAGTCTGCTGAGCTAAACCAGGTTTGCTAACATAGTCCTGGATTAGGTTCTTGCAAGTATGGTTAGTGCTGCACCATAGTGAAGTTGAGTTGTATTTAATTCTCTGGAAAAGCTATATTCTGATGTGTTATAGTTAGGAAAAATATGGCAAGAAGTTCATAGAATCATAAAGCTGGAAGGGACTTGGAGGTCTTCTAGTCTTTACCCTGACCAAGGCAGGAATCCTTATAGCACATGGTGCTATAAGCACATTGAACAAATGGCTGTCCAATCTTTTCTTGATTAGGGAAGATATTACAGATTTACAGAGTTGGAAGGTACCTTGTAGGTCATCTAGTCCAACCCCCCGCCCAAACAGGAGACCCTACACCATTTCTGACAAATGGCAGTCCAATCTCTTCTTGAAAGTCTCAAGTGATGAAGCTCCCACAACTTCTGAAGGCAACTTCTGTTCCATTGGTTGATTGTTCTCACTGTCAGAAAATTTCTCCTCCTTTCCAGGTTAAATCTCTCTTTGTTCAGTTTCTGTCCTTTATTCCTTGTCTGGCCTTCAGGTGCTTTAGAAAATAGCTTGACCCCCTCCTTTCTGTGGCAGCCCCTCAAATATTGGAAGACTGCTATCATGTCTCCCCTGGTCCTTCTCTTCACTAGACTAGCCAGGCCCAGTTCCTGTAACTGTTCTTCATATGTTTTAAGTCTCCAGTCCCCTAATCATCCTGGTTGCTCTTCTTTGCACTTTTTCTAGAGTCTCAACATCTTTTTTATAGTGTGGTGACCAAAACTGGATGCAGTACTCTAGGTGTGGTCTTACTAGGGCTTTATAGACCGGTATTAGTACCTCACTTGATCTTGATTGTGTCCCTCTGCTAATGCAATTTAGGATTGCATTGGCTTTTTCAGCTGCTGCTGCACACTGCTAGCTCATATTTAGCCAGTTAAGACTCCAAGATCCTTCTCACAGTCACTGCTATTAAGCCTGATTAATTTCATATACTGGTTAAGTACACCAGTATATGTGTACTTTTGGTTTTTCTTACCTAAGTGTACGACTTTACTTTTCTCTACATTGAATTTCATTTTGTTAGATAGGGCCCAGTTCAAGTCTGTCAAGATCCATCTGGATCTTCAGCCTATCTTCTGGGGTGTTAGCTATTCCTGCCAGCTTAGTATCATCTGCAAATTTGCTAAGTTCCCCTTCTATTCCCTCATCTAAGTCATTTATGAAGATATTGAAGTACTGGGCCTAAGACGGAACCTTGTGGTACCCCACTGCTTACTTCCTTCCATATGACCATGGAAGTTATGGAAGATGAGCTAATCAAGGGCCTGTACTTATAAAATGCTAAGCTATGTTAACCAGGGTTTATAGTTTACTAAGCAAAGATCTGAAAGAGCAGTTCACATGGACATATAGACTTCCCAAAGCCACCAAACTCTCTAAACTGTAAGAAATTTTACTCTTATCTCATTCAAGGCCAAGACAGTGGTTGAGTATAATCAAACAAATCAGATTGTTTTAAGCCAATATCAAATTCTGGGGTATTCAGCCAGTTAATCATCCTGGCTTATTTAGGCTCTTTAAACCAACATCATAGATTTATATGTTACGAATTGTGGCCCATGTGAACTAGCACAGTGCCTGTTAACTACTTGAAACCCATGCATGATTTCCAAAGCAAATATTTTTTAAAGGTCTGAAATGGAAAACAATGCAAGTGTCAAGAATCAGCAAAAAAATAAAAGGATTTAATACAGATTTTACTGGAAGAGATTTTGCTGTTAATTTGTGCTTATGTCAAAGGGAGGAACTAACGATGCACAGAACAATTGCGCCAATATAGCTAATATGAAGTTAAGTAAGAGCTGAAATCACTTCAAGTGACATATTTTAAGAACCATTCTCATTTAACAACTTGAGACAAACTGAAATATCTCAGATAGCAGGCTTAACATTCCACTATTAACTGCTGCTTTGCACTATTATTTGTATTATGTCAGACAAGAATGCAGCACCGGCTGAAAGATGTGGTTGTTATAAGAATTATTTCAGGAAAGGAGAAGAGTCGTGTTAAGCAAACCTTCAAGAATGCTGACTTGGACTAAAGAAGCTTCATACTGTCCATCCATATTTATTTATGCTGATTTTTTAAAAAAGCAGAACTCTTCTATGGGCTGCGAGTTGTTTACTTCTATAAAAATGAATATTCTACTTGATTACTTGCCATTTTCCCCCCTAAATTGCCATTTCGTTTCTTTGAAAAATCACTAAATCTTTCTAAGAAAACAAAATAGCCCAAATGACAATGAAGATTCTCAGTTGTTGTCTGGAAGTTGAGGCAACTGCACTTCTTTTCTTTTTTATGACCCACCTAAGAGAAGGATTTAGGAGCAATGACTCTTAATGACTCTCTACCCAGTCACCTAATGAGCAGATTAAGTGAGAAATGAAATTACCTGGAGAACATATATGAGATCCCCCTAACCATACTGAAGAGGTTCATGGAGATTCTCAGCCATCGAGGTCCTGGTTGTCCCAAAGGTGCTTTTCCAAGAGGCAACTGGACTTTCTGGGTTTTTCTTTGAAGCAAAACGTCTTGCTTCAGACGTTTTGCTTCAAAGAAAGTCCAGTTGCCTCTTGGAAAAGCACCTTTGGGACAGCCTGAAGAAGCTGCTTGGATAAGCAGTAAAATGTTTAAAGCTAAAAAAATCCATTTGCCATCACTCAACTTCCTGAAAACAGCCCAAACACATTTTGTGTTTGTGTTCCTTGTGATCTTCTAGCTTGATTTTCTCTAGCTTCTTTTGCCGTGGCTCCTGTTTGTGTGTTTGCTGATCTTTATATCGGCAATGAGCATCTTATCTTGCTGGCCAAAGCGAGTGGATGGAACAATCTTTATATCCATGAAAGTGAGGAAGTCACATCGTCACATGAGGACAAAATCAATCTGGCTGTTGTGGTTGCTGCCGGCATATGTAACTTGGCTGACATGGGTTTATGTTTTTTTTTTAATTGAAAAAGTTTTAAAAGTTTTACATACATTTTCTCCCCCCTCCCCAACCACCCGCCCCGACTTCCCAGAGCAAATACAAGATAAAATACAGCTCAAATTCTCTAAATTAAACTCCATTTCACACTTATCATAATCATAATCATTAAACAAGTAGATAAAAGGAAAGCAAGTCTTCTTTCTTTTTATTCCATCTAATTCAACAGAATTAATCTCCATTTATAATTACAGCAGTTAATAAAACAATTATTACCTAATCAAACCTATCATTACTCAATATAGCTAATTAATACTTAACAAATTATTAAGTCTATACAATTTAACAAGATATTTTATAACTTCTTTCATTTAAAACAAAGAAAAAAAACCCAACAACAACAACAACAACAACAAAAAGAAACCCTCATTCAAAAAAACCCAAATTTAAAATAAAATACTATATAAAGTCTTCCGTCCTCCACTTTTAAACCATCAAGGTCCAATTATAGTTAAAACACTTAATAAAAAAAAATAATAAATTTTTTAATTCAAAAAAAATATAACCATCAAACCTCTTATTAATTTATCAATACAGATAAAACATCATTTAATAAGTATATCAAACATTTAAATTCTTCCTACTAGATTAAACCAGTTGCTAATCTTCTTGTCTTCACTAATCTTCTTGTCTTGTCTAATCTTCCAACAGCATATAGAATATCTTCATTTGCGTCTACCCACCTAAATAAAAAATTGCTTCTTTATAAAAAAAAAACCCTCGAGTGACTTTATAATTATATTTGAAATAGTATCCATCAAATCCAGTCAAAAATTAGATTAGTAAATTCATCAGACGTATTAGGGAAACCACCAGATCACCTGCAATTGCTCTAGGTCCATAGTCCTTTTGCCTTATATTTATTACCATCAAACAGGAAACTCCAATTTACTATATTCAATAAAACTTCTGTGATTACAATTAGATCCAGATTTATTACAGTCCTTAATAAAATATTCCAAATCACTTTCACTTTCCACTTAGGGAAAATCTTTTAAAGAAAGTAAGTCCCTGGAGTTAAAAAAAAAGAAAAAAAATACTTGCTGTTTCATTCGTGCAACTTGTGCTCCGCCAGCTTGATTCAAGAAGTATTTGTTTAAAATTGGTTGCTGGGATGGTAATGACATCTAGCTCTGCAAAGCAAAGACATCCAGGGTCCGGAGTACTGACAGGCTTAACGGGGAGCTCTCATCTTCGAGCACCAGATTATGGGTAAAATCTGGCACTCTCAGGGAGCTCTACCCCACCCGTCTACTCACTTTCCCCCCTCATACCAGGGGGAAAGTTTTCAAACCGCAAGACAGCCGATAGTCGCTGTTCTTGCAGTTCTACGAAGCCCTGGGCTGGCGCTTCAAAAAGAAGCGTCCGGCGATGTTGCAGTCCCACCGGAAGTCGACATGGGTTTATGTTGGTGATGACGATAAGCTCATTGGTTTTAGAAAACTCCTGGACTTGCTATCCACCATCATTTCATGAACTATATCCATTTTACTTCCAGGACATGTCTGTAATGACTGTTTTTAGGTTGCTGCAGAAAAGAAACAAGTCTTGTTGTGGACATGTAACTACACAATCTTGTAGTTTCATTCAAAGTTGTTCTTTCTCATCTTTGTCATACCCAGTTATGGGGTCATAAGCCAAAAATGGATAATCAATAGGCAGCAGGATCAATAACAGCTAATATGAGGTAGTTAAGGTGTTGCTAGACCTTGGCAACATGGCAGATCAGCACCTACTACGATAACAACAGTATTGTGGTTGGACACACAATGGTAGATTAGTTCATATCCTTCATCCCTATCACAACATTTCCAGTGTTCCAACACATGTGCATGTGATATCCACCCTGCAGTAGCATTTTGGCAAGCTTACAGCTGTGTCCAGTCAAAGTGACAATATTCAGTATGACGGTGTATAATTGAGATGCTTGAGCTATTTTCTTTGGCTGGTTCCACCCTTGCCATTAATTGCAATAAAAAATTATCGATTGCAGGAGGGCATTTGCCAGTGGTACCAACAAGGAAGAGTAGATCTCACTGTGAATCACTTCCATATTGTTGCCAAGAAAACATTTTTATTTATTTATTTTAGAATTTTTTATTGGCCAAGTGTGATTGGACACACAAAGAATTTATCTCTGGTGCAAAAGCTCTCAGTGTACATACAAGCAATGAAGGATAAATCATGATCCTAATCATAAAATACAATCATCATAAATCATAAGATACAGTGATAGTCATAGGATACTAAACTAGTAAACAACATAAATTGTAATAGGACACTAAATAAAGGCAATCAACATAAATCATGAGATGCAAACAGCAAAGTTATAGTCATAAGAAGCTAAGGAAATAGATAACAGATAAGAGGAAAGAGGAAGAGATGAGATAGATGATAGGTAATACAATCCTACTAGGTGGTTTGACATCCTAGGGCAGTGATGGCTAACCTTTTCAGGACCGATTGCCCAAAGCGCACAAGCGCACCTGAACCCCCAAAATGCAATGAGCGTGTGGCCCCCGCATTTGCGCCCTGCCCCTGGGCATTTGTGCACAGCCCCCGCATGTACTGTTCCCCCGTACATGTGCGGCAGAGACCCAAAGACCAGCTGGGTGGCAGGAGGCACATGCGCATGCGTGGCGGAGCTAAACTGGGGTAATGGCTCATGTGCCATCAGAACCTCTGGCATGCATGACATAGATATTCGCCATCACGGTCTTAGGGCATAGACAGTGTTTTTATATCCATGTGGTCTCCAAGTGCTCATCTTGAGAATATTTTACTTATACGAAGGAGAAATATGGTACTGTAGAAGAATAAAATTTGGGGAATCCTATCCAGAGAACTCTGCATTGGTAACATTTACTAGATGATCTTGAATCGTAATTGTTTAGCCTATGGAAAAGGCTTAGAAGTAGCCTGGGCCACCTAACTAATGTTCAGTTTACACTAACTAATGTTCAGGCATGTACTTAAAATAAGATAGGGATAAGGTAAAGGTTCCCCCACACATAAGTGCTAGTTGTTTCTGGCTTTAGGGGGCAGTGCTCATCTCCATTTCTAAGCCGAAGAGTCAGCGCTGTCCGAAGATGTCTCCGTGGTCATGTGACCGGCATGATTAAATGCTGAAGGCACACAGAGTGCTGTTACCTTTCCACCAAAGGTGGTCTCTATTTTTCTACTTGCATTTTTATGTGCTTTTGAACTGCTAGATTGGCAGAAGCTGGGACAAGTAACTGGAGCTCACTCCATTACGTGGAACTAGGGATTCAAACAGCTGAATTGCTGACCTTCTGATTAACAAGCTCAACATCTTAGCCACTGAGCCACCACGTCCCTACGATATGGATATAAATGTTATAATTACATTCCAGATATGTATCAGAAAGCATGCAAATGGGACATGCCAGATGTTCAGATATAAAGCCAAATATTGGCCAAATGTTTAATGTATATACAAATATTCTGAGGAATTTGGAGATTAATCTGGATAAATATTCTGAAAAGTGCACATTTAACTATTTTAAAGGAGGATCTGCTCCATGTAATTATTTCTTTTACAGAAACAATTAAACCATATTCTCCCTCCCATATTTAAGCAAGACCAAAGAATTAAATCAAAACAGTGCTTGGCTTCTTTGCAAGTTCAACAAGCAATTTAAACTTGCATTTGTAAGTCAAGATGAAATATTAGCAACAGATAGAACAAAGTGATTTAAATCTTTATTCGGTTTCCCAAGCATTCTGCTTAAGCTGCTTAACTTTGATTAGGAAATTAGATTCAAAAGACTAATAATATATAGTAGCTTTGCCTTTGTTTTTCCAACTCTTTCTACATGCTTGAAAAAGGAGATGAAAAGTTGTATAATCAGTTTCAATTTAATTTTCTGAATAATGTTCCCAAGGTCTAGAGATTTACCTTTTAAAACAACATACAATATTCAGTTTCATAAGCTAAAAAAAAAATTCCTTTGAATATTGACGAACGTGTTCTGCATACCTTAAATGTCATTTGTTGTTTATATTTGCAGCTATTCTCACCTGCGTATAAAAAGTATAACATTATAAATCTTATTATACATTGAGATGGAAATGATGAAGAGGTTCAGAAGGACTCTGCTTCAAATATTAAGACAAGACAGGCCATCAGAGGGCAACCAATTAGATTTGGTGGGGAATAAAATGAGTGTCAAGTATAAACGAACATAGGAATATATTTGCATACAATGTTTTTATTTTCATTGTTGAAGTGTAAAAATATACTTATATAAGGAAAACAATCGAATTTTCCTTGATGCTTCTACACAGATTAGCATTTGAAAGACAAAGCTCAGTACCATCAATTTCTCAAGATTTCTATTCTGGTTAATTTCTCTTCTACTCCACAGGTAGATATTTCTGACTGTTACTGATGAGAAATTCATTCCCTTAGAATTTTTATCCAACGTTATGATGAATTGTGCTTTGGAGAAGTTATAGCAGAGTCAGCACTGCAGGAGAGCTGAAATCTATACTTTGCTGTGCAGCTCTCAGCCAACACACAAAAATCATGCATTTTGAAAGGTATATCTTCAAGGGGAAATAAAAACTCCCCGTTGGCCTTCCACAAGAGGAAATCTGACTCTATCAAGTGGGACACTCCATGGTCAGTGGATGAATAGAATAGTCTACCTCTGCCTCACTATCTATTGCTCCTTCCTTAGCTATCTTTGTTAATTCTAATGGAAATACTTATGGTTTTATTTTTTAACGTTTATATTCCCATTTCTAGCTTGTTGCAAGTTGCCTACTCTTGCTTGAGGGAATGATGGGCAGCATATATATTTAATAAATAAAATAAAGTGTAGGTAACAACACAATGCCTTATAAAAGATGGCTGAGAGACATATATTAGGATGTACTCATTATATTAGTTCATTTTTTGGTATAAGCAGAGAATGAGGTTGGAGAGTTTAATATCAACCCGTTCAAAACTCCTTTCTGTTCCTTATATTCTAGCATAGGCTCATAGGGCTGGAAGGGACCTCAGAAGTCTTCTAATCAAACCTCCTGGCCAGGGAAGAAGTACTTATACCATGCCAACAAATGGCCCTCCAATCTTTTCTTGAAAGCCTCCCATGATGGAGCACCCACAACTCCAGCAGGCAAGCTGTTCCAATGATTAATTGTTCTCACTGTCATAAAAAAAAAATCTTCTTACCTTCTAGATTGGATCTCTCTTTAATGATTTCCCAGCCGTTACTTCTTGTCCTTCCCTCATCTGCTTTGAAGGATAAGCTAGCCCCCATCTCCTCTGGAACAGCCTCCCAAGTACTGGAAGATTGCAGTCATATCACCCCTAGTTCTTCTCTTCATTAGACTTGACATACCTAGTTCCCTTATATAGTTTAACCTCCAGAACTCCTATCATCTTTGCTGCTCTTCTCTGAACTCTTTCTAGAATCTCAACATCTTTTTTGTATTTTGGCAACCAGAACTGAATGCAGTATTCCAAGTGTGGCCTGAATAGTGCAGTATAAAGTGGTACCATCAGTATAAAATTTATAAAGCAGTGATGGTGAACCTTTTTGGCACTGAGTGCTGAAAAGGGAGCACCCAGACACTTCCCACTTCTGTGTGGCACTCTCCCCTCCATGCTAGCGGCCGCCGGTGCCCCCTTCTCTCTCTCCATTCCCGCTGCTAGGTGATCCCATGTGAAGAAAGGGCCTAGCAGAGAGGGGAGAGTGTAAGGTTGCTTCTGGGACAAGGGGACCCAGAGGCATCTGTGTCTGGCTCATCCTGCTTTTTTTTAATTTTATTTTTATTTAGACTTCTATACCGCTTCATAGTGCTTTACAGCCCTCTCTAAGCGGTTTACAAAGTTAGCATATAGCATATTGCATAGCATATTGCATTAGCATTTAGCATATTGCCCCCAACAATCTGGGTCCTCATTTTACCCACCTCGGAAGGATGGAAGGCTGAGTCAACCTTGAGCCGGTGAGATTTGATCTGCTGATCTGCTGAACTAGCAGTCAGCTGAAGTAGCTGCAGTACTGCACTCTAACCACTGCGCCACCTCGGCTTCTCTTCCTCTCACTTGACGCAGTCTAGCTTGATACAGGCTTCCTCCCCAGGCCCCTGTCCATTTCCCCCCGACAGCCGGACAAAGCTAGACAAAAAGCCAGCCCTCACTGGCGCCCAGCTTCACCGACAGCAGGCTTGGAAAGGGCAATGTGAGCTGCACTGCTGTCTGAGTCAAGCTAGACTGGGGAGGGAGACAGTGCCAGTGAGCCAGTGGTGCCTCCCTCCAGCCTTTGCCCAAAGCCCCACATTGCACCAGGAGGCTGAGGTTAGAATTCCTATCCCCCTCTGACCCACACATACCTTGGCAAGGGACTGTTTCTCTCCACCCCCTTTTCCTGCTTTGTCTGCCAGATTGGCAGAGGGGGACAAACTAGATTTGCTGCCCATTACAGCTAGGAATCTCAAAGCCATGAATGAATGTTTGTGTTGTAGCCATCCTGGGTGCTAGATCGGCTCCCTGAAAACTCCATCTCTCAAGGAGCCCGGCCAAACTTTTGCGCCTCACTCTCTGAGGCGAAGGGTGGGATTGAGCTAATAGGTGTCCAAGCTAAGTGCCTGAAGAATCCCAGCTGGCCAGTGCGGAGGCGGGGCATCCCAACACCGGCAGCTCTGTAGGAAAAGAAACTGGGGCTTTTTGCCGAGCCAATGCAGGGTCACATTGTGCTTCAGGAGGAGGACGGGATCCCATCTCCCCCACTGTGAAGTATGCGAGTGAAAAAGTTCACTCAATCAATTCAAACTTTGCGAGATCTTTTTCTTTCTCAAGTTGGAATTGATTGAATGAAACGAGATGAAAAAATGTGATTGGAGCTGGGCTGGGGCAACTGTGCATATGTCCACAGAGAGGGCTCTGTGTGCCATGTCTGGCATGTGTGCCATAGGTTCGCCATCATGGCCCTGTACCATTTCAGACAAATGGTTGTCCAATCTCTTCTTAAAAACTTCCAGTGTTGGAGTGATCACAACTTCCGTAGGCAAGTTGTTCCACTGGTTAATTGTTCTCACTGTCAGGAAATTTCTCCTTAATTCTAGGTTGCTTCTCTCCTTGATTAGTTTCCATCTTTCCTTCTTGTCCTGCTTTTAGGGGTTTTGGAGAATAGCTTGATTCCCTCTTCTTAGTGTCAGTCCCTGAGATATTGGAACACTGCTATCATGTCTCCCCTAATCCTTCTTTTCATTAAACTAGACATACACAGTTCCTGCAACTGTTCTTCATATGTTTTAGCCTCCAGTCCCCTAATCAACTTTGTTGCTCTTCTCTGCACTCTTTCTAGTGTCTCAACTTCAATTTCCTTGCTCTTTCTTTTCCTCTCCATCTCCTTCTTTCATGTCTTTTGTAATTCAGTGCTCATTCATTTTCTCTGTATATTCAAATCACTTCTAAACCTTTTCCTGCTGCTCACTTCTTTTTCTACGCAATCCACTTTCATCTAATGTCTTTTGAGTCTTGATATCTTTTGACTTCGCCACACAATTCTTAAGTGCCCATTCCCACTGCATTCAATGTGCTTTGAATTTTCCCCTTATGTGTCCAACTCACTCTTCTTTAAGACGAAAGTGGGCTAAAGCACTGACTTATGCATTCAAGGGTTGAAATGAAATTTGTATAAAATGTTCAAAAATATACATAGGAAAATACACATAATCTTACATGCGATTACTTGTGTGTTATAATTTTATTATTTTCATTTGTTATTTTATTTTTTAAAAAGCTAAGATATTGGAAGCAACTTGAATTTATCAGATTCTCTTTATTTTTATTTAAAATTGCTACCTTACCCCTTGAACTGAACATGAGAAATATTTGTCAAATAGAATGTAGAAAATGTATTATTCACAGTTCAATATTCTGTTGTCTCACATCTTCTTACAGCTCTCTCTTGTGAGATGAAAATTCATATCCCAAATTTTAGTAATCAGATCTATTTTCTTTTTTTAAGTCCTATTAGCATATTTTCTCCATCTTTAGGGAGAGATTTTAGACTTGCTAGGGAGAAATAACCAAATTATTGTGTGTTTATGAAATGTGATCTTTCCGAGCAGTGTGGAATTATTTCAATCCGTTTGTGGTATATTTTCTGTCCCAATCAAGCTTTATAAATGACCTGCTTTAGTCTGAAAGAGAAGTTTCAATCTATGTATGGTATAATTTGGATTCTGCCTGTTTTACAAATAAATACCATATTCCGTGCTTGGATGGAAGAAAGATCTTCCCCATTTTCTGGGCATAATGCTTGCTCAGAGATAAGAGAAAGCTC
This sequence comes from Ptyas mucosa, assembly GCA_012654045.1. Lineage (NCBI taxonomy): Eukaryota > Metazoa > Chordata > Lepidosauria > Squamata > Colubridae > Ptyas > Ptyas mucosa. The sequence goes on along the minus strand of WNWU01000394.1, from coordinate 732,289 downwards.
TGAAAAACAAGCCTGACTTTCTCTAGACATTCTCTAGAAGTTCACTATTGATATGTAATCAGTGTGAGATTGAAGGACTATCAGCCACACAAATAGCACCAGCAGTTCTACTTTGAAAATGCACTTATTTATCAAATGCATACACAACAAAGAGGATCTTGCAGCCTAATTGATCCCACAAGTCTGAAGGTGTGTATTCCAATGGTGGGCTGTCCCTGGTTTGGACCGGTTCGCAAGAACCGGTAGTAAAACCAGTGGGAAGCTCCGCCCACTGACCTGGATGTCATCATAGTCAATCTGTTCATGTGCGCGCACGTGGGCACAATGCAAAACAGTAGTAAAGGTAAATAGAACCCACCCCTGGTGTATTCCCACCTGACTATCACACAGATCTAAATATCTTGTTCAGGTTTTGTGGTCAAATAAGGTTGTCAATTGTACCCGAGTAAGGCAATACTAGAAAACTTCTCAAGAGGAATATTAAATCCTCTTCTCACTAAGAACCCTTTCTTATTTGGATGGATGTTCATTTTATTGACTCCCATTTAATCCATTGCCATAGCCACTTCTGATTCAGCATCTCCATCTCCTCATTTATGCATGATAGATACTACCTCGTTCTCCGTTGTGAAATGGTCTCACTCAATGTTTTTATGCACAGAGAAAGCTGGGCTGCAAAAATTTGATGGTCACTAGATGGCATGAAGAGTTAGAATTTTATAGGGTTTTTGCTTTTTCTGACATCTAGTGGTTGTTCAGAGTTTTGTACTCAGACCTGCTAGCCTTAGTAAGAAGAAACGTCATCATGGAGCAAAGCACACACACTCTTCCTGGAAGTGGTCACTAAAAAGAACTGGATTTCTGCAAAACAAATTGCTAGAAACTCCCTGACTGAGTTAATCTTTTCAGGAAGAAAACTCTGGTGCTGTTATTTTGACTGGGATGCCATTAGCGTGGGATGTACAAGCATCTGTCTGTCAGGCTGTGTAATGATGCAGAATTATGCACCATTGCACTGCTGACTATGAATTTGTGAAGCAGTACACTTTGGGAAGAAATGAGGGAAAGAGAATATGAGAATATGAGGGTTTTAAATGTTGCAGGATTCTAATATTGACCTATTTTTTTAAAGTGGTTTACATTTATGTTTCTTTGCTGCTCCCTGTCTCTCTTTCTGCACTTCCCATACACACACACAAAATGTACATGAGCTGCTTCTAGAATAAGACCACCCCCCCCCAAATATTTAGTTTGTTTTCAAGCCACATCGATTTTACCTGTCTCCATTCCACCTTGCTTTTAGGTCAAGCATAGACACACAAGGGTTGTTTCTAGGGACCTGTTGATGTAAAGGTAAAGAAAAAAAGCTTTTTACCATTGACTTTGACTCCTGGTTACGACACGGAAGTGTTGGATCTATATGTAACTTCACAGTTCAGAAATGGTTTTCCATCAGCCAATTTGGAGATTTATTTTGACTTGCCCATCTGGCCTGCAGCCCCGGAATTTCCTGGAGGTCTCCAATTTAAATATTAATCCATCTAGGTTAACCTTCTCACAACCTGTCAACATCATTCATCAACCAGATGGTTGAGCTGGTGCATCTTCTCACAAAATGCTTACTGACAGATAATCTGGTAGGGTTTTTTTTTAACAATATGAGAACTCCCTGGGTGAGGTATAAAATTTCCATATATTCAAATGTTCAAATCGAGTCCATCTGGGAGGTATGAGTCACGTTCCTTTGTCAGAGTTCAAAATTTTGAGCTCCCCAGACATTCCTTGTGGGTGTTCCGTTTACATGCAGTCAGACACGACATGCAAGAATTAAAAACTGATTTCATGTGCATTGTGAACAAGCAGCTCAAGGTTTTGCTAGGGACTGCAGGGGGCTGGGCTGGAGGAGGGAAGGAAGCAGCTCTTTCCTATCCTAAACAGGTGTTGGACTCAATTTTCATTGGGTCTAGTAGTTTATGTAATGAAGCAATTTTACTTCCCAGTGAGCATCTTCAGAGAATCTGCTTTTGCTAATGATTTCCCTTTGGACAACTTTGTTTACTAAACATTTTAATTTGTTGAATCCCTTCCTATTTTCGCATGCACTGAAGCTTACACAAACAACTAAGTGTATGTTATGAACTGGCAGGGAAGGTAAAATTTGCCTGCTGGAGATTTATCTTAAAGGTACAGCGTTTTAATGGTGGAGCAGAATGCGTAGAAGTTTTAATTCCAGGTATAGCTCATTTAGATAGTTAAATTGACTTGTAATGCCCCTAAGACAGGAGGATTCAGAACCTTTTTTTTGTTACTTATTGCAAGTAGTCACCCAGATTAATAACCTCAGAAGAAGACCTTGGGGATTTAAATTTATGTGCATTTCTAAGAAAAGGATTTTTCAAAGTGCCAGGAATATATAATGATTATAAGAAGGAAGATTTATCATTTGAGTCAAGAAAATTGTGGTAATCCATAATCCCCAAGCCATGTTCCCCAATGAAAATCTGGGGTTTCTGTGAATGTTGCAAATTGGGGACATTCTTTGGTACATTTTTTAACTTTGTTTAGGCAACAGAAGGATGCTGATAAAAGGCCACAAGGTGTTTTGTATGACTCAGTTTGTGTGGTTGTGCTGAGTAATTTCAGAATCAGGTGCTTGTAGGCAACAAACAATATGCTGGTATTACAAGGGAAAGTTTTCATTTGATTGGCAGAAAGGTTTATCTCTCTTCTTCCAAGACATCATGGGCAATCTCATTTGAAATTTCTTTTAAATATTATTTTTTTTAAATTCACAAGATTAAAATTACAAAACCTAAAAAAAAATTAACAAGGATAAGACAAAACTAGGCAAAAGCATTAAAAATGTGAATTAAAACAAAACAAAACAAAATCTGGGAAATGTTTGAAAAAAGACTGCTCTCCAACTTACAGGCTATATTTGGAAATATAATTAAAAATTTGATAGCTTCTTGGATGAAAAGCAAAACATCTTCAAGGAAAAATGAAGTCTAGTTGCCTTCGGGAAAAAATACATCTTTGGGACAACCGTGACCTGGATGGCTGAGAATCTCCATAGGCAAAAGTCTGATGGGTCAACAATGGCTTTGAATGAAACCCAAAGACAATATCCAAAAATAGGAAATAACAGTTGGACCTGATTTTCAACTTGATGAATTGGAATCTGCTCTGTTGCTGCCAGATGTGAAGGAAGTACTTAGTTTGAAAAGTATAGATCTGTTAGAAAAGATTGAAAGGAATATGAATACAAGAAATTCCGAGATAATGGAATCAATGAAGGATGAGCTGGGCTTTCATCTGAAACTTTTGAATATAGTTTTGTGAGTTTAGGGGGTATCCAAAATATCTTTAGAAAATGATTTATTTGAAAAAAACATGTGACACTTTATATTTCTTGAAAATGCTTCTAATAAAATACCTTTATGAATCCTAGGAGTTAGCAACTATTTCACTATTAAGAAAAAGTTGTTTTCTAAACTTTTTCTCATGAGTGCAAAAATCACCAAATAGTTGATGAGAAAATTTGGATTGACGGATGGATACATAGCATTTTGCCCTGTCATCTTCACTGAGAAGCTGCCTTATACACATGTCTACATATATACACTTTGGAGAAAATATATAAGCAAATGCAAAAGTGATAATGGAGGGAAAAGAATGAAGTAATATAATACAGACAAAAAAACCAGGGATGTAAAATTATCACGAAGGCTAGTGATTTCTAAAGTACCATTAATTAGTTGTGAATTATTTGTACTGTGTCATGTTCAATGAGTGTTGACTTCACTAGGTAGACCAGACTCTACAGAAAGATATGGAAATCTGGTTTCTTGAGATTCTGGCTGTGGAATTCTGGGACTTGAAGTCCAGAAGTCTTAAAGTTGGCCAAGGTTGGACTCCCCTGCTATAATGGAAGAATCTGTTAAGTCTGATTGTGCGGTACATAACCCTTCTTACCAGTGGTGAAATCCATTTTTTTTACTACCAGTTCTGTGGGCATGGCTTGGTGGGCAGGTGTGACTTGGTGGGCGTGGCAGGGGAAGGATACTGAAAAATCTCCATTCCCATTCCACTCCAGGGGAAGAATACTGTAAAATCCCCATTCCCTCCTCACTCTGGGGCCAGCCAGAGGTGGTATTTGCCGGTTCTCCAAACTGCTCAAAATTTCCGCTACCAGTTCTCCAGAACCTGTCAGGACCTGCTGGATTTCACCCCTGCTTCTTACATTGTAGTGAATGAGGGGTGTATTTCCTGAACTACTTCCGAACACTATCTTATTCCCAGGACATGTTTCACCCAAGTACTTCCTTTGCCTAGCTAATGGTTTGTGCCTATTTCTGTCAAGATCCTCTCTCTTACTCTCTACTAGGACTTAGAATCACCACTGAATTTAACCTAAGGATGAGTATCAAAAATTATGGTCAACACAACGCCCACTCCCAAATGGAGGGGAATACCATAGTAAAGCCTAATCCATATTTCTAAAAGTCTATTCTGATTTTGGCAGGTGATGAATTTGAAATGTAGATAAATCCAAATATTGGATTCGGTACCCATCCATGTTTCAGATTATCATCTAAGAGTAGCTTCTGGAATTCTGATTCTTTTTTCTTCCACTTTTTTTAATGAATACATCTGAATAAGCTTTTGTTCTCAGCATCTTTTCACAGCTTCAGCTTTATCTGAACTTCAGTTCTTCTTAGAGTCCCAAGCTGTATTTTGTCTGTATTTTGTATATGTTCTCAATTTATTTAGCTCCTCATTGCTGTCTTTGTTTTCTCTGTCCTCTCCCCCTCAAAAAATTCATTCAATCGTTTGTGATTTGCTTTTACTATCTCCTTTTTAAGATTTTTTAAAAATGGAACTTATTTTAACAATGCTTCAACATATTTTTGCTTTTTGCGGTCTATATATCTTGGGAGTCAAAAGCTGCTGGGTGGGAAAAGAGATGTTTGAAGGTTTAAGATGTAAAGATTAGAGAGGACCAATCAAAAAAATATGTGTATACATGGAATGTTTCTTAGACCTCCTGATTCCACCATGCTGACTTAAAATACTGTAGTTTCTGTTATCCACGTTGGACACCAAAACATTTGTGACACTTCAAATCCTAAACACGAGAAAAGGGATCAATACTGATTCTAATCAGAATGAATGGTGCTATCTCAAAGTGCTCTCTCTCTCTCTCTCTCTCTCTCTCTCTCTCTCTCTTTTTCAAGATCTGCTTAAGTTCAGACAGGAATAGTCATTTCGCTCAGCTGCGGTGGTGGGCTGTGTGCAGAGAGCATGGGAGCAACAGTTTTGAACTTCCACACTGGGATGTTATTATGTAAATGAATTTCTGCAGAGTAGAAAACCCAGTACTTATTTTCACTGTTTTTATACCCCCACTGTCCTTTGTTTGATGGCACCGTGTTTTTGGAAAACACTATTAAGCTTTACTGTTCAGTAAGTCAATTTCCATACTTCCACTGTTTCGGTATCATATGCCTGAAAACTACTCTAATCTCTTCATGAAATCACCCCAAATTAAACTTGACTCAAAGGAAGCTTTACACGTGGATGCAACAACGTATGGCCATCGCTGTAATTCTGAGTCGCTTCTAATTCTGCATGATACTCTCACCAGGCAACCAATGGAACACTTTTTCCTAGCTAAATTCTTTCAGGGGCCCATCAACTAAAAGCTTATTTTGAGCAATGCCCCCTTTACTTCATAAATCACTCGTTGTGTTGCCATAGCATTCAGACTAAGAGTGTTAAATCAGTTATTATCACCGAGTGGAGGAAGAATACATTACAGCTTTTCAGGCAAAACATGTATCAGTGAGATATTGATCTGCCTATGATAAAAAAAAAGAATTGTGCTGAATGGGTTTGGAAACAAAAAGGGGCATTATCTCTGTCCTGCAGTTTGTGTTAAAATAAAGCTCAATCTTAGAAAAAGACCTGAAGTTGCATCTTACTCTGTATCTCTGAGACCAGTGATCAGACACTGATTCAGAAGACAGTGCTCCAAAGCAGGGCCTACATCCTAACGGCCTCATCGTTTCATTTTAACAATAATGGCACTTACGGGATGGACTGAATGGAGTTGACATCCCTGGGCAGAAAGAGGTTCCAATCCATTTGTCCCAAAAGCAACTGGACTTCCTTGATCTTTTCTTTGAAAACATTTTGCTTCTCACTGAAGAAGCTTCTTGGATGAGAAGTGAAACATTTTCAAAGAAAACACTAAGAAGGTCCAGTTACCTTTTGGGAAAAAAGACCTTTTGGACAACCATGACCTGGATGATGGGGAATTTCCATAGACATGTCAGGCAGAACAGAAACACTTGGATAGGCCTGCTCATAAGGTGAACCTGCCTTGAACTCCAGCAAATTCCTGAACTGCATGATGCTTGTGAGGCCCTTGAGGTTCTCTGAGCTTGGTAATTTTCTTGCAGACATTTTGTTATCGTATTAGGTAACATCCTCAGGGCTTCATTCAATGATGCAGGAGAGAGAAACAGGGGCAGAAGATGAAATCTGTGCAGTAGATCCAAACCTTGTAACTTATGCAGGTATATCCAGTGAAGTATAAGTTTGAGAGATCATGTCTTAAAATAGTCACCATTTTCTTGATATATATTCCATTTTCAAGTTTGAGGCCATGGGATGTTTGCAAAATCATGTCCATTATGTAAGAAAAAGTCATCATCATCAACATCATCATCATCATCATCATTCTAGCCATTGTCCTGGAGGATGAAGGCCTCTTCCACATGTTTCCAACCAAGACAGTCCTGAGCTTTTTTCTGCCAATTGGGCCCACCATACTTGCTGATGTCGTCCATCCATCTTGTTTTGGATCACTTTGGTGGACACTTTTGATCAAGTGGGATCCGTTCTATGACTGTCTTGGTCTACCTGCCCTCAGTTTTTTTTGCTATGTGACCAGACCATTTCCATTTCCATTCTTGTACTCTCTTGATGATATTATATACTTCTGTTTGTTCTCTAATCCATGTGCAGGTCTTTCTATCTCAGAAGCTGAGTTTATATCTTTCCATGGGTTCTTTTTGTCACTCGTAGCTTTTGTATCAATTGTGAGGTTAGTGTCCATGTTCACCGGCAGATAGCAAACACTAAGGAGGAAGGAAAAGTAAGGAAAGGTAGATGATTAATTTTGGAGTTTATAGATTCATCCAAATATTTACTCAAGATCCTTTAATATGTGGTGACATTGTCCTGGGTAAAGCATAAGTTGCAATTGCTTCTTCTTACATAAAGTCCTAGAATTATCCATTTTAGGTCCTGTCAATATAGAAATCCAAATTAAGCATCAACAGATTGGGGTGGTTTCACTTTGAACAAATTCAGTGAAGGAAGCCCACGGCTCTTCTGGAGAACTGGTTTCACAGTCAAACTACTTTTTCTAATAAATTCCATGTCAAATTGTTTTTAGTGTAGGACATTATTTTCTTTGGAATTTGGAATATGTGTTCCTGTAAATTAAATCCATTATTACTGGAATGACAGAGATTTATTGACCTTTTTCTGCAGGACAACTTTTCAGCTCAGTTGTCTTTTCTCAAAAGTAAAAAAAACCCAATTATTTCAATCTTTCTTCCCAGGACACAGTTTTTACTCCTGACCTCCTCCCTATTGCTCTTTTCTGCATCTGTTCCATAATCTCTGCATCTGAATCCTTCCTAAATTGTGTAGCCAAGATAAATAAAGGATCAATACAATATTTACTAGCATATATATTATATGAACTTGTCCATCATCACCTACTTGATGGCTCTGTGAGTGTCGGTCTGTCTCCCGCCCCCGTGTGTGTGTGTGTGTTTCTGTCTTCAATTTGGAGTTGACCACATAGATTTTGCCATGATGAACTGCCACTAACCTGGTCCTTCAGATCTTCCAATGATGTGTGTCCATTCCTGCTCTAATTACATCATTCCACCTTGCTGGTGGTCATCCTGGGAAGAGTTTGACTCTGTGACTCCTGATGATGTGGACAGGATCTTGGGGAGACTTAGTGCGGCCACATGTTTATTGGACCCGTGTCCCTCCTGGTTGGTACTGCCCTCCCGGGAGGTTACACGAGGCTGGCTCCAGGGTATTATCAACGCTTCTTTGAGTGAGGGTCACTTCCCTGCCGCCTTGAAAGAGGCGGTGGTGAGGCCTCTCCTCAAGAAGCCTTCCCTGGACCCGGCAGTATTAGCAAATTATCGTCCTGTCTCCAACCTCCGCTTTATTGCGAAGGTTGTTGAGAGTGTGGTTGCGCGACAGTTTCCACAATTCCTGGAGGAAACATCCTATCTGGATCCATTCCAGTCGGGTTTCAGGTCTGGGCACAGCACGGAGACGGCATTGGTCGCATTGGTTGATGATCTCTGGAGGGCTCGGGACAGGGGATGTTCCTCTGTCCTAGCCCTATTAGACCTCTCAGCGGCTTTTGATACTATCGACCATGGTATCATGCTGCACCGGCTGGAAGAGTTGGGGATGGGGGGCACCGTATTACGGTGGTTCTCTTCCTTTCTCTCCGACCGATCGCAGTTTGTGTTGACAGGGGGGCAGAGGTTGACCTCGAGGCCTCTCGTTTGTGGAGTGCCACAGGGGTCGGTCCTCTCGCCCCTTCTGTTCAACATTTATGTGAAGCCACTGGGTGAGATCATCCGTGGCTTTGGGGTGAGATACCATCAGTACGCTGATGACACCCAGCTGTACATATCCACCCCAGGCCACCCCAATGATGCCCTCGAAGTGATGTCCCAGTGCCTGGAAGCCGTGCGGATCTGGATGGGGAGAAACAAGCTCAAGCTCAACCCATCCAAGACGGAGTGGCTGTGGCTCCCGGCATCCCGATATAGTCAGTTGACTCCATCACTGACTATCAGGGGCAAGTCTTTGGCCCCTGCGGAAAGGGCCCGCAATCTGGGTGTCCTCCTGGATAGGCAGCTGTCTTTGGAGGAACATCTGATGGCTGTAGCCAGGGGGACCTTTTGTCAGGTTCGCCTGATTCACCAGTTGCGGCCCTTTCTTGATCGGGATTCCCTGTGCACAGTCACTCACGCCCTCATCACCTCTCGCCTAGACTACTGTAATGCTCTCTACATGGGGCTCCCCTTGAAGAGCACCCGGAGGCTCCACCTGGTCCAGAACGCAGCCGTGCGGGTAGTGACGGGAGCAGCATGGCGCTCCCACATAACACCGCTCCTGCGCGAGCTGCACTGGCTTCCGGTGGTCTTCCAGGTGCGCTTCAAGGTGTTGGTGATCACCTTTAAAGCGCTCCATGGCATAGGGCCTAGTTATCTCCGAGACTGCCTGCTGTCACCGATGACCTCCCATCAACCCGTGTGCTCCCACAGAGAGGGCCTCCTCAGGGTGCCATCAGCCAAACAATGTAGGCTGGTGACTCCCAGGGGGAGAGCCTTCTCTGTGGGGGCACCCACCCTCTGGAACCAGTTGCCCCCAGAGATTAGGAGAATTCATGACCTCAATGCCTTCCGCCGTGCACTTAAAACATATTTTTTCCAACAAGCCGGGCTGGCTTAAGAAGAAATTTTAAATTTTAATTGGTTTGTTAGTTTTAATTCTGGAGCCAAATTTATATATATTTTAACTGTTTTAATGTTTGCATTTTATGTTTTTATTTCTGGCTGTACACCGCCCTGAGTCCTCAGGGGGAAGGGTGGTATATAAATTGGAAATAAAAATAAATCCTCTTCTTTTTCTTTCCCATCATTGGATCCTTCTCCAGAGAGCTCAACTAGGTCTTCATATGGTATGTCCAAAGTCAGATAATTTGACTCTTCTGATTTGTGTCTATTGACAACTCTGACTTAATGGTCCAATGATCCATTTGTTTCCTTTCTTGGCTGCCCTTAGCAGTCTCGAATATTTTCTCCAACATTAAATTTCATAGGCATCAATGTTCTTTCTATCCAGCTTCTTCAAAGTCCAACTTTGGCTTCCATTCAGTGTCATAGGCTCCACTGTTGCCTGCAGGATTCTGTTCTTTAGACATAGATAATGCCTTCGAGCCAGTCTTGACTCCAAGCAACTATTTGGAGTAGTCCTGCAGCTTTCTTGGAAAGATTTTCCAAAGGGACTTGCCATCGAGATCTCCCAGGGTTGAGAAAGTGACGACCCACAAATCACTCAGCTTGCTTAAGCTGAGACTGAAACTCACAATTTTCTGGTTTCTAGCGTTAACCACAGCTTCAAATTGGCTCCAAATATTATTATTACTCAAGCTGTGACATTTCCGTAACAACATAAATACAGTATCTAATTCAACATTATGATATTCAGGTGTGTTTGTTTTTAAATGCAAGCTATAAAGGATTCACTAAAAAAATACTTGCTTTACTAACCACACATTTCAAAATGAATTCATTGCATTTAAATGAGAAAGTCCTTTTTTCTTTTTTTTTCTTTTTTCTTTAATAAATTTTTATTTGTTTAAAAGTACAAACAAGACAAAACGAGTGACAAGAAAACATACAAAACAAAACATGTAAACAAAGAGTTCAAATATACATTTTGTCAAAGATATCACAACTGTAATGTATGTTCTTATTTGTCTTTTGACTCTTCCTTGTTTGGTCTTACTCATATATCTATCTTTATGGTTCAGTTAGCTTATGTTAGTGGTTTATGTTCCTGTTTCTGTAACTCCAATTACTCCCTATTCTTTTTTCCTTTTTCTATTTTCCAACCAAGTATACCACTTTTCCCATACCAGATAATAATCGTGTTCCTCTTTATCTTGTAGTTCCTTTGTGAGTCTGTCCATTTCTGCACATTCCATGATCTTACTAATTACTCTATCTTCTGTCAGTGTGTCACTACTCTTCCAGTTTTGTGCAAAAGTTATTCATGCTGCTGTTGTTATATGGATGATTAAGTATTTTATTTCCTTTTCATATTGTCAATTTATTATACCTAGTAGAAAGGTTTCCGGCCTCATTTCTAATCTTCATTGTGTGATTTCTTCTACTTGTGTTCTGATCATTTGCCAGTATTGTTTTGTTTTTGTCCTTTTTTCACTGGTGCTCCCTTGGAAAGCCTGCTTACAGGGATTGGCATTTTTGTGAATTTCCATGTAGGCTTATTCTGATTATTGCTAAAGTGGCATCAGTTACCTAAAGTGGTTCATTCGAGACTCTACCACTTTCTTCGGCTACCCAGAGAAATTGAAGCTCATAAGTCATACAGGAACAGCATGGGAGAACTCTCAGCCAAGATCTACTGCATGAGACAGTATTGATGTATGCAACGCGTTCGGTGAAACCGGATTTCATGAATTTTAGATAAAGTGCAAAGCCAAAGACTGTTGCTTCTCATGCATGATGGATAACCAAGTAAAAGCAATTTAAAGAAGTTCTCCATATCCCTACCTCTTAGAATAGGGCGATTTTTAGTTAGTGGGGTATATTCATACTTGCCTATTCCTCTCCTCTCCTCAAACAAAGCAATAGCCGACTTTATTCTGGTGTGCAATTAAAATGAGAGAGAACTTTTGGTGCCTTAAAGTAGAAATAAACTTATTGCCGAAAGTTTAGTGCACTAACAAGGAGCATACTGAGTAATAGAGACATAGAAACATAGAGAACTGAAGGCAGAAAAACACCTAGGGGTCCATTGAGCCTGAGGTTTGAATTTATTTGTTTTTTGTTTTCTTATTTATGATTTTAATTATTATTTTTATATTTTATGTTTATTGCATTTTTATTGTTAATTTTTGTCAGATGATAAAATGGGTGACATTTACGTGTTATATACCGTATATACTCGTGTATAAGCCGAGTTTTTCAGCCCATTTTTCAGGCTGAAAAATGCCCCCTAGGCTTATACGCAGGTCACGAAAAAAATGACTTTTTCCCTGCAAGCTAGGAAACAGCGGGAGAATGGGGTTTGCTTACCCCGCCCACTCCCAATCTATTGGGACTGCCTCCTGAGTTCCAGCTGATGGCTAGAGGAAAAAAAAAACTTTAAATTCTTGCCCAGGGCTTCAAAGGCCCCCCCTACAGCTGATCAGGGTTAAAAGAAAACAAATGAGAAGATCGGTGCTGGCTGCAAAAAGGTGCCTGCTGCAAAGAGCACATTTTTTTTCTCCTTGTGCTGAAACCAAAAGCGAAAGTAAAACAGCTTGTTGGCTTTGCTGTTTGCTAAGATTTCTTTTCTATTTCCTCATCAAAAAAGGTTGGTGCAAACAATGGTAAATTTATGGCAAATGGCAAAAGAGGGGAGTTCAAGATTTTAAAACACAAAAGAAAAAAAAGCTCTATTTAAATAGGGAATTGTAATAATTGAGATATTATTAATTGTATATTGTGTTGAAAGCAGAAATGGTTAAGTTGTGGTTTGGAAGAATATTGGGGGAAATTATTTGGTTTATTATTATTGGTAAATATAATTAATTG
>WNWU01000394.1:704210-719449 GCA_012654045.1 Ptyas mucosa | reverse complement strand
TTAAGATTAGAGATGAGGATGAAGGGTAATATTGGTTTTTTTAAAAATAGATGAGGAATAAATATGGCAAAAAGGAAATATAGAAATTGTAAATTTAAGTAAAATGACTAAACACTGTTTAAATTTGTGAACCGGCCAAATATTCTGTTCAAAGAAAATACATTGTATGTTTGTATGTGTGTTTCTAATTATTGCTATTTATTCATATTTGTTCTCTTTTATTCTTTAAAGTTTAACAATTCATTCTTTATCTTAATATCTTTATATGTGTTTGGGGTTGGTTTTCTTCCCTTTCATCTTTTTTATTGTACAGCAATCTTTCTCCTCAAACCTACCACCTCTCTCTTTTCTTTCCTTCTTACTTTCTCTTACCCCCCCTTCTTCTCCTCCCTACTTCCTCTTCCTTTCTTCTTCTCCTTCTCTCTTCCTCCCTCTCCTTTTATGCACATGGACTACTCAGAGGGCTGAAAAAGTTATTTTTGACTGGTCCTTGCACTTGTGACCAGTCCTTGAGCTTACGACTGTCCTCACATTTTACGTTTTGGCCCTATCTTGTCACCATGGTGAAGAGAAGCAGTTGTGAAATGAGTGACACCGTTTTTAAGAATGCTACAATGGGCATAAATGATGACCAGTCATAAGTGCGAAGACTGATCAAAAGTGCGAGGACCTGTCAGAAATCATTTTTTTCAGCCCTTTGAGTAGTCCTTTTGTGCACATGGACTACTCAGAGGGCTGAAAAAGTTATTTTTGACTGGTCCTCACACTTGTGACCAGTCCTCGAACTTCTGACTGGTCCTCACACTTATGACCATCCTCACATTTATGCCCGTGCAGCATTCTTAAAACCATGTCACTCATTTCACAACTGCTTCTCTTCACCATGGTGACAAGATAGGGCAAAAACGTAAAATGTGAGGACAGTCGTAAGTTCAAGGACTGGTCACAAGTGCGAGGACCAGTCAAAAATTACTTTTTCAGCCCTCTGAGTAGTCCATATGCACAAAAGGACTACCTAGAGGGCTGAAAAAAGTGATTTCTGACAGGTCCTCACACTTTTGACCAGTCTTCGCACTTATGACTGGACATTATTTATGCCCATTGTAGCATTCTTAAAACCGTGTCACTCATTTCACAACCGCTTCTCTTTACCATGGTGACAAGATAGGGCAAAAACGTAAAATGTGAGGACAGTCGTAAGTTCAAGGACTGGTCACAAGTGCGAGGACCAGTCAAAAATTACTTTTTCAGCCCTCTGAGTAGTCCATATGCACAAAAGGACTACCCAGAGGGCTGAAAAAAGTGATTTCTGACAGGTCCTCGCACTTTTGACCAGTCTTTTTTTATTTTGAAATTTACCAGTAGCCGCTGCATTTCCCACCCCCGGCTTATACACGAGTCAACAAGTTTTCCCAGTTTTTGGGGGTAAAATTGGGGGGGTCGGCTTATATGCGGGTCGGCTTATACACGAGTATATACGGTAGTCAAATTTTCCTACTTTTAGAAAAAAATAAATTTATCTTGATTGTTTCACTGATAGTGCCAAGTAAAGTATTAGGAGTGTGCCAGAAAATTTAAATAAAAGAAGGCTAGTCCACAAATGTCTCTGTAGAACTGACAATACAGAAAAAGATGGGTTGTAGTTTTGATAGCACCCATCTCATTTTCCCTATATTTCCTCTCCAAGACAGATCTACCTGGACCGCCATAATTTATATCCATAAATTGAAAAGGGGATGGGTTAGTTTTTGCTTTGTTTTCCATTGTTTAATGGTGGTACAGCTTTTTAAAAAAATAAAAGTTCACCCCACTTCTGGGAGTGGGGTAGGATGTGTACCTCACAGACACAAATGTGAAACCTTGTATGTTTTCCAAAGGACAATTGGCACTTGTTACCCTGCGCTTCAGGATTTTTCACCAGTTTTAGTTGGTGTATCTGGGAAAGTTCCAGATGATGGTCCTTACTGTTATCCACTGCCCATCCATAATTTGGAGCTGTTTCCTGAGGGGAAAAAAGAGATTTTTGACATAATATGGAATATTAGTCGGAAAGGTTTTGAACAAACCATTCTAGAGGCAGAAACTAATAGTTAAGCAACTGGTATATAAGCTAAGGAGAAATCAGCAGAGTGTGCAAATTGATTTCATGTTACTAGCTCACTAGACCTTGATGCACACTTTTGTTACACCCGCTCATGTTGTTACTTTCTACAAATGATCAGGGAAGCCACCTTTTACTGGGTCTAAATTCTTGGGGTTTTTTCCCGTCCTTTAGCAGAACTCTGTTTAGAATGAGGTGCGGGTGACTTTTCTGTTGTTGCTATGGACATGTGGACTATAATGCATTTGTTCCGCACTGCATATTTTTGCTTAGTATTCCACATTCATAGCCTCCTTTTTTAATATTTAAAGAAACCCACATCTATTTTCCTAGGCAGGTTTGCCCGATTCAGGCAAGCTGCATTCCTAACACTCTGCTTCCTCCACGCTTTTAAAAAATCCCATGCCATTTTTCATGCATATCTTAATCTACTATTTTGCAGACAAAGGCCCAGATTGAATAAATTATTTACCTTGAAAATACCAGCCGACAGCAGACTTAGATCTTTATGACAGAATAGTCAGTATGGGCATATCACATAATTTGACTTACAAATTAATGTTGCTATTTGTGACACCCTATTTATTTTGCTGTGAGTCTCCATTACTGCAGCATTTGGCTTGCTTGCATGACACTGCACACGTCACCATCCATGCGGCTATCCTCACAGGATTTCCACCTCTCTCCCAAGGCTCTGAGATTCTTTTTAACTCACATTTTCCAAGCACTTTTGATTTTAGTATCCAGGATGGAGTTTTGTGTTAGGTAAGTCTCCATAAAGTTGTAAAACCTCTCCAAGAACCTTTCCCCACACCTTCAAGTTTTATTTATTTTATTTTATTTTTATTTTATTTAAATTTATATACCGCCCTTCTCCTACTGGACTCAGGGCAGTGCACAGCCAGAAATAAAAAACATTCTAATACAAAATTTAAAAATTTAAAAAATATATAAACTTTGGCCGAAAATTTAAAAAACCTCACAACTAAGACCCATTAGACCAGCAGTTCTCAACCTGGGGGTCGCGACCCCTTTGGGGGTCGAACGGCCATTTCACAAGGGTCGCCAAAGCCCTCTCTCGCCCCCCCCCCCACACCTTCACTCACCCTCACCCTCTGCAGATCGCTGGTCGTTGGATCGCTGGTCGCTGGTTGCTTACCCCGCTGACTCCCAATCTATTGCTGCTTCCCGAGTCCCAGCTGATGGCTAAAGGGAAAAAAACTGTTTAAATTCTTGCCGTGGGGCTTCAAAGCCCCCCCCCCACAGCTGATCAGTGTTAAGAGAAAACAAATGAGTAGACCCGTGCCTGCAAAAATAGAAAAAACAGCCCCTTTCAGTTCCAGCATAGGTTAAGTACCATAAGTTGATTAGATTGGCCTCCCGACTCTCAGCTGATTTGCTCTCAGCTGTTTTGCTAGCTGCAAAGAGGTGCAGATTTTTTCCCCCCAAGCCATGCTGAAAACCAAAACTGAAAGTAAAGCAGGGTTTCTGCTGCAACGTGACAAAATGAGGCAGAGAGAGATTTCTTTTTCTTTTTCCTCATCATAAAGGTAGGTGGAAAACTGCAAACAATGGGAAATTTAAGGCAAAAGAGGAGGTTCAAGATTTTAAAACACAAAAGAAAAAAAGCTCTATTTAACTAGGGAATTGTAACAATTGAGATACTATTAATTGTATATTGTGTTGAAAGAAATGGTTAAGTTGTGGTTTGGAGGAATATATGGGGGAAATTATTTGGTTTATTATTATTGGTAAATATAATTAATTGATTTGTAAGAAATTGGATTGCATGGAAATAATTAGAATACTCATGTTCATATTGATTAATATACAAAAAAGATAGTTATATAACTAATTGATTTATATTAAAATGTTGAATTTGTATTAAACAACTGTATTACATAATTACATAATTAACCAATGTGAGGATGGATATAAAAATAGATGACAAGGGGAAGGGGTATAATATAGAATAGAAGGGAAAAATTGAAATTGGTTAAGATTAGAGATGAGGATGAAGGGTAATATTGTTTTTTTTAAAAAAATAGATGAGGAATAAATATGGCAAAAAGGAAATATAGAAATTGTAAATTTAATTGAAATGACTAAACACTGTTTAAATTTGTGAACCGGCCAAATACTCTGTTCAAAGAAAATACATTGTATGTTTGTATGTGTTTTTCTAATTATTGCTATTTATTCATATTTGTTCTCTTTTATTCTTTAAAGGTTAACAATTCATTCTTTATCTTAATATCGTTATATGTGTTTGGGGTTGGTTTTCTTCCCTTTCATCTTTTTTATTGTACAGCAATCTTTCTCCTCAAACCTACCACCTCTCTCTTTTCTTTCCTTCTTACTTTCTCTTCCCCCCCTCTTCTCCTCCCTACTTCCTCTTCCTTTCTCTTTCTCCTCCTCTCTTCCTCCCTCTCTTACCTTCACTCCTACTCTAATTTCCCTTCCCTTCCTTCATCCCTCTCTATTGCTGTATCCTTTTATGCACATGGACTACTCAGAGGGCTGAAAAAGTTATTTTTGACTGGTCCTCGCACTTTTGAGCAGTCCTCGAACTTACGACTGTCCTCACATTTTAAGTTTTTGCCCTATCTTATCACCATGGTGAAGAGAAGCAGTTGTGAAATGAGTGACATGGTTGTTAAGAATGCTCCACTGGCATAAATGTGAGGATGGTCATAAGTGTGAGGACCAGTCAAAAGTGCGAGGACCTGTCAGAAATGACTTTTTTCAGCCCTCTGAGTAGTCCCTATACACATAGCCATGCCCACCCAGTCACATGACCTCCAAGCCACACCCACAAAATAAGCCACGCCCACAGAACCCGTAGTAAAAAATTACAGTTATGAAGTAGCAACGAAAATAATTTTATGGTTGGGGGTCACCACAACACAAGGAACTGTATTAAAGGGTTGCGGCATTAGGAAGGTTGAGAACCACTGCATTAGACAATTAAAAATCTAATATCTCAAAAGGGGGGGGGGGTTACGCCCTGCTTGTTGGAAAAGGAAAGTTTTTAGGGCACAGCGAAAAGCCCGGAGATCTGGTATCATCCATATCTCCGGGGGCAAATCGTTCCAGAGGGCAGGTGCTGCCACAGAGAAGGCCCTCCCCCTGGGGGTCACCAGCTGACACTGCCTGGTTGACAGCACCCTGAGGAGTCACTCTCTGTGGCAGCGTACTTGCCGGTGGGAGGCTATTGGCGGCAGAAGGCGGTCCCGCAAATACCCTGGTCCGATGCCATGGAGCGCTTTAAAGGTGGTAACCAACACCTTGAAGCGCACCTGGAAGTCCACCGGGAGCCAATGCAGCTAACGCAGGAGAGGTGTCACATGGGAGCACCCCCTCGCTCCCATAATACCCTGCGCGGCCACATTCTGCACCAGCTGGAGACTCTGGGTGCTCCTCAAGGGGAGCCTCATGTAGAGAGCATTGCAGTAGTCCAGGCGGGAAGTGATGACTGAGTGACTGTGCGTAAGGAGTCCCAATCCAGAAAGGGACGCAACTGGCGAATCAGGCGAACCTGATGAAAAGCCCCCCTGGCCACGGCCATCATATGCTCTTCTAAAGACAGCCATGCATCCAGGAGGACACCCAAGTTGCGGGCCCTCTCCGTGGGGGCCAGTAACTCGCCCCCAATAGCCAGCGATGGCACCAGCTGGCTATATCGGGACGCCGGAAGCCACAGTCACTCGGTCTTGGAGGGGTTGAGTCGAAGCTTGTTACTCCCCATCCAGATGCGCATGGCCTCCAGGCACTGAGATATCACTTCAAGGGCATCGTTGGGATGGCCTGGGGTGGAGATGTACAGCTGAGTATCATCAGCGTACTGATGGAATTCCACCCCAAAGCCACGGATGATCTCACCCAGCGGCTTCATATAAATGTTGAACAGAAGGGGCGAGAGGACAGATCCCTGCGGCACCCCATAAACAAGGCGCCTCAGGGTCAACCTCTGCCCCCCTGCCAACACTGCGTCCGGTCCGAGAGATAGGAGGAGAACTACTGTAGAACGGTGCCCACCACTCCCAGCCCCTCCAACCGGCGCAGCATGATACCATGGTCAATGGTATCAAAAGCCGTTGAGAGATCTAACAGGACCAGGATAGAGAAACATCGTCTATCCCGAGCCCTCCAGAGATCATCCACCAATGCGACCAATGCCGTTTCCGTGCTGTGCCCAGGCCTGAAGCCGGACTGGCACAGGTCCAGATAGACAGCTTCATCCAGGTACCCCGGAAGCTGTCACGCCACCACACTCTCAACAACCTTCGCCACGAAGGGAAGGTTGGAGACCAGATGATAGTGAGCTAAAACAGCCGGATCCAGAGCGGGCTTCTTGAGGAGGGGCCTCACCACCGCCTCTTTCAAGGCGGATGGCAAGACACCTCACACAAGGAAGTGTTGATAATCCCTTGGAGCCAGCCTCTCATAACCTCCGGGAGGCCAGTACCAACCAGGAGGGACATGGGTCCAATAAACATGTGGTCGCGTTCAGCCGCCCAAGTATCCTGTCCATGTCCTTGGGAGCAACAGGGTTGAACTCCTCCCAAATGACATTTTCAAGACCGGCCTCCATCATCCCATCTGTATCTACCCAGAGACCAGGCCTTCCCGAATCCGAGTGATTTTATCATGCAGATACTGAACAAAATCCTCAGCGCGACCCTGCAAGGGATCCTCCTGCGCTCCAGGATGGAGGAGGAAGTGGGTCACCCTAAACAAGGTGGCTGGGCGGTTATCTGCCGATGCGATAAGAGCGGAAAAATAATTAAATTTTGCCGCTTTTATCGCCACTAGGTAGGTCTTAATATGAGCTCTTACCTGTGTTCAGTTGGATTCGGAACGACTAGACCTCCAAGTACTCTCTAGGCATCTTTTCCGGCGCTTCATCTCCCTCAGCTCCTCAGAAAACCAAGGAGCCAAGTAGATTCGGCGACGGGTCAGAGGCCGCAAAGGCACAACTTGGTCCAAAGTGCCAGCGGCCACCCTATCCCAGGCAGCCACCAGCTCTTCAGCCGAGTCATGAGTCAGAGCCTCAGGAAATGGCCCAAGCTCCATCTGGAACCTATGAGGATCCATCAGGCACCTGGGGCAGAACCATGTGGTCTGTTCTGCCTTCCTGCGGTGGGGTGGGGTGGTTAGAAAGTCAAGCCTAAGAAGAGAATGATCCTACCATGACAAGGGCTCAGTCGCTACTGCCCCTATCTCAAGATCATTCATCCACTGCCCAGAGACAAAAATCAAGTCCAGAGTGGGTTCTCCCATGTGAGTGGGTCCATGAATTAGCTGGGTTAGGTCCATGGCCGTCATGGAAGCCATGAACTCCCGAGCCACCTCAGACACTTCGCTGACAGATGGCAGGTTGAAGTCTCCCATGACCATAAGCCTGGGGATCTCCACCGCCACCTCAGCAACCACGCTGAATAGCTCGGGCAGGGCAGCCAACACGTGGCAGGGAGCCAGGTACATAATCAGCAAGTCCATCTGCCTCCCTTGTCCCGACTTCACCAGGAGAGACTCACATCTGGCTATCTGAGGTACAGTGGCCTCCCTTGGGGTAAGACCCTCCTTTACAAGAACCGCCACCCCCCTCCCCTCCCCTGGGCCCTCGGCTGATGGAATGCATAGAAACCCGGTGGGCATATCTCAACGAGGGGGATCCCCCCCTCCTGGCCCAACCAGGTCTCCGTGATACCTACCAGGTCCGCACCCGCCTCCTGAGCCAGATCACAAATGAGGGGGGCTTTATTTACCACGGACCTGGCATTGCACAGCATCAACCGGAGGCCCAGGGCCTGAGGGTCTGAACAACCTGGGGAGCAAAAGGAGCACTGGGGGCCGGAGGATGCAATTGCTCGCAAGTAGCAAGTGCGTCCTCCCCTAACATGATGTGACCCCCTGCTCCCGCCATATCTGCCCCTCCCACCCACTATGCCGATGGAAATGCCCTCCCAAGAACTAACCCACCCTGCCCCCCAACATCTGTGGGTTGCCCCCCCAACCCACCCCAGTCATACAAACATCCTTCCTCCCACCCCTTAAAAAGCAAATTAAAAAAGAATATAGAGAACTTTTAAAAACCCCAACGCCCTCGTGCCACCTCTCGGGATCCCAGGACCCGTCCTTGAGGTATTTCTTGGCAAGGCCCGTAGGCCACTTCCAGGAATGGGTGGGGTATTCCTTAAAGCGTATAATTCCGCTTTTGTATAGAGTTGCGTAACCATCTTCAGCCATAAATAGGGGCATGGCCGCCCTGGACAGACGATGTTGACATAGGTCCAACCACACCATTCCTCAAGGAACACCGCCCCACCCAGGCGCCCCCTCACAGCACACCAGGTAGGGTATAAGATGACAAACAACCACCACCCTCTCATTGCGGCAGGGAAACATTCCTCATAAGTTTGGTCTTTTGGGCCTGACTCAAAAAGCTGGGCTCTCATCCCAGCATGTATGTAATAAATCACACCCACCCTCCCACAGCGGGGGAAGAGTCACTGCCCGGGACTAGGTCAGGCCATGTTTGGAGAAGGCAAAAGACCTGAAACCTCTAGCCACCATAAGTTCTAGTTCAAGTCTTAGTATGCAAGTCTGAAAGTGGAACCCCCCCCCCGAGATGGTCCAATGGGGTAAAATGCCCCCACACCCCCATGGGTGTAGGGGGAGCCACTGGGGCGAAAGCCCTTAGATTTTTTTTTCTTTGTGCCTAGAGTAGAATTAGGCACAGTCTGATGTGGCCACCCTGGTCTTAATGATAGTCCAGCAAGGGGCAATGGTGATCCATCCATGTTCGCATAGAATGTTGCAGGCCTCCAAAAAACCTCAGGTCTCCCTCTCCCAAGGTAGCCCCTAGAGTCCATTCTTCGGGGGTCCGGAGCCACATCTATGGTCGGTGAGTATCCCGGATCAGGGCCCGCTGGTTCTCATGGGCTCTTCAGATGGTCCCCTCGAGCCCTGGCCACAGGGGGAAAAAGCAGACGCCATCGGCTCGCCAGAGTGGAGCCAACCACCATCCACCTCTCCTTAGCTCCATCGCTCGGCCCCTCCTCTCCTCCACGCCGTCTGGCTTAAGATCCCCCGGGCTCTCCAGGAGACCCTCTCCAATGGCAAAGGAGAGGGTCCGCATCACCATCACTGCTCCCAGCTTCTCAGCTCCTCAGCCGCCCGACATCACCGCTTTGGCCTCTCCATGGTCCCATGGCTCCCTCGCCAACACCGGACACTGGACACCGAAATGAGCATCAGTCACCGGCCAAATTCAGACCTCCCAGGTGGTTCTATCAGACTCACCGCGGCCCCCCCCCGAGACCCCTGGTGAAAGCATCTTCCAATCCAGGTCGGGAGGTAACAAAAAGGTCCCCCCAACCCTTCAAATTCTGTCCAGAGCCGCCAGCCCCTAGGCAGAGACTTAATGCACCGCGGCCATGTTTAGTGGGCATAGATAGCAATATCAAGTTGAAGATGATCAGGAGCATTGCAGGAGGAATGTCCCCTGTCTTAGTTGCCTTTGGGCAAAGCACACTCTTGATACTTTGTTGTTGTTGGTGGTCAGTCGCTAAGTAATGTCTGACTCTTCACAAGCCCATGGACTGTAGCTCACCAGGGCCTCCCTGTCCTCCACTGTCTCCCAGAGTGTCCAAATTCATGTTCATTGCATTGATGGCACCATCTAACTATCTCATCCTCTGCCGTCCCCTTCTCCTTTCACCTTCCATCTTTCCCAACATCTGGGTCTTCTCCAAGAAGTCTCTCTTCTCATTCCGTGGCCAAAGTATTTGAGCTTCAGCTTCAGGCTTGATATTTAGTCTAGACAAAAAGAAAATGGAAGTTCACAGATGTCCCTGCTAGCTGTCCAAGTGGATCCTCCTACTTCACCCCATAATAGCCCCCAGGATAATATCAGACATGTTGTTGTCATACAAGTGATGACATGAAGTGTTTGGCACCATTGCTCTTCCATAGACTCTCCCAAAGAATGTCTTCACTCTTCTTGTCCAATTACTCATTTCTACTTAACTATTAACATGTGTGTGCATGCATGTGCACACAAATATAAACACACACAAACACACACTATTTACCAATTCGCTGACAAGGACTGACTGATTTTCTTCTGATTCCTAATTCATCCAAGGCCCATTTTCCCACTGGAATGTCTGTTATAATAAGCTATACAGCTCCCATTAAAGGAACTTATTTATAAATATGATTTTGAGAAAGTGATGTTGAAGGGACAAGAGATCATTAGGGATCTTGTATTTTTTAATAAAAAAAAAATTACAGTAAACTTCCAATAAAAGTGCATGTCCTTCATCAAAGAGTCACTAGGCATTGAACTAGACTAGAACATCTCCAGGGGTTTAGGGCCTGCTCAGAAGGTTCATTGATCAAAATCTGTTCCATGCATTATTTCATCATTTGAGGTTAAATTATATATGGGGAATGTCCAGTCTATATCCATCTTCAACTGGTCTATTTCAATAATTGGCTCCACTATATTGCTGAAATTTTCTTTTTAAAGGCCAATTGCCCTGAAAATAATTATTTATCAATAAGTAGTTGTCATTTCGGTGGAACTCCAGTTAAATAGGTACTTCTCTCAACCAATTGGAAGGGAGGGAGGGAGACTTTTCCCCAAGCAACCAGAAAAAATAAAATATGTCAAATACACAATCTAATCATCTACTTTTCTCTTTCTCTCTTATAAACGCAAAGGAAAACCCTCCGTTAGTCAACCAGATAGGAATGTTCCTTATCTTCTTTTAAATAAATTTAAAACAATTTAAAACCAATATCAGCCTGGGCTTCCTACCGTTTGGAATCCATTTCTTTCCAGAAGAGAAGACTGATCAAGACAATTCTGGGATAAGATCTAGTGCTTTATGCTCTCAAACACCCATTGTACCAGGAACTTTAGCTCATGAAGATCTGTGCTTTAATTAACCTTTTATACAGTTTTACAAAGATGAATAAAATTAAAGCTCAACGGCAGATCACACTTGAGGGGAGGTAGTGAAAAGAGGCTGCGAGAATACAAAAAGCTGATAATGAAGACTCAAATCAAAAAGTCAAAATCATATTGCAAAAATTTATTTGACATTCAGCATAAAAAATACTTTCCCTCCCTCCCTTCCTTCTCAATTTAGCTCTTAGTCCTAGGTTTTCATGTTGCTCCTTGTCCAAGCACTAACCAAGTCTATCCCTTCTTAGTTTTTCGAAGTCATCCAAGGTTCAGTTAGATTAGAGATTCCCAACCCTCTGACCATGGCCTGGCACTGGTCTGTAGCCCTCCAGGAATTGGTTCGTGCAAGTGAGAGAAGCCCATCCATGCATGCATGGGATCCATGCACGGTGCAAAACCACGCCTCTCCCCCTGCCTCCCCATCTATAGAAGACCCAGTCCCTGGGGCCCAAAAGGTTGGGGGCCACTAAATTTAACATTTCTTGACTGATTCATTGATTGTAATAGCCAGCCAGTTGGCTTCCTGACCTTTGGTCATCTTCCTCTGCTCCTTTCTATTGTGGACAATTATGATAACTGTTTGGGTTTTTTTTTAAATCATGGTAGGACCAGATTACATGGTCACAAAGACATACTGGTATATCTCCCTTAGGCTCACCACCCTCCATCCCACCCTCTCATTTCCTTCTTAATTGAGTGGGTGAGGGCTAAGAGAGAATGACTGACTCAAGGTCACCCAGTTAGCTTCATGCCTAAGGCAGGACTAGAACTCCCAGTCTCCTGGATTCTATCCTGATGCCTTAACCATGACAACAACTTGGCTCCCAGGAATTATTTTACTATTTGACAAAAGGACTCCATATGCAGCAAAGGTCATAAAAGTTCCATTTGAATGGATTTTCCCAAGAGGAAGCCTGAAAAACCCACACAGCCTGGATCTAGCACAATATTTGTAAATATTACAAAGTTACCTCCTGCACCCCACCCCTCCTAAAGAGATTTCCACATTTTACATCCACAGAGAAGATACTGCAACTCTTATTACAAACAGAGAAAATAGCTCTAGAGAATTTGCCCAGTAAACCACATCTGAGCGATGCTGAAATTGTTATCATCTAGGAAACGAAGAAATCAATCTTTGTAAGAATGTGTTTGCAAAATACCAAAATAAGACAGACTTTGCTATCTTGCCATAAAAAAAATATTTAGGAAGACAGCCCATGCCTGTCAAAATGAAAGAAGGACTTTTTTATATATGCAACTTAGTGCACAAAACCAATATAAGAAGTTTTAAATTGTCATGTATTTCTCTCCTCCAGTAAAAGACCTTTTTAAAAAAATGTCTCCAGGTTTGATAAACCATGAATTGCATCGAAATAGCCTGCATCATTAACTACCTCTGGGACTTGAATGTCTTGTGTTTGCTCACTGCTTTTATTTGTTTGCTTAAATAAATGTTATATTGTGTGGGACGCATTTCCTACAACCTTTTAAGTTATTTGCTGCCAGTGAATACGGTGCACTCTATCAACAAAGCTTGTGAAATTTCTGTAAGAGAAACACCCATTTCAGAGCATTGTCTCTGGCTTAGGCAAAATAATGTTCCTGACGAGAATCATTAAGGAGTGCAACTTGCTTTGGGGGCCTCATTAGAAAGAGACACACACCCCCCTTGTCTCCTTTAAGGCAGAATTGGTAGCACAACTTCAGCAGCCCTGAGTTCCTGGATGGGTGGCATCAAACTGCTATAAGGAAAGAAAAAGCTCAGTCTCTAACCATTAATAACTTCTGTTATGAAATTTGGTATTGGCTGATGAGTAGGTTTGTCTTCCTCCTCCTCCTCCTCTTCCTCCTCCTCCTCTTCCTCCTCCTCCTTACTACTATGAACATAAGAGAAATTCAGCAGCTGTTTGGCCAATAAATGAGTTTCAAGCCAAGATCAAGATGGCGTGTTTATCAAATGCAGACTTTAACTTGTAATTGCTATGTATAGCAGGGAAAACCAAAGATTAAATCTAAAATGGAGAGCTTTGGAAAATCCCCATCCTATCCAGCAGAGGGCACAATAACCTCTGAGAATCTCAAAGGGTCAATGGACTTCCCTGAAATACAAAGAAGCCTCTTCAAACATTGACCCACCAAGCTTGCAAATGAATTGACCAATTTACCTTCTACTAAGATTTATTTAGGCCAATTTTTTTTACCCCTGTCCTTGATTGTGAACCTTCTGGGAAACAGTCCCCATCCAAGACTTCCCAGGCAAGAAGAGTCTGAAATCAGAGCCTGATGGTGCTGTTTTCGCTTCTTTTGAGGCCTGCCAGACAGCGCCAACTGCAAAACGCAGGTGACGTAATTGCTAATGGGTCTGAAGAAGGGCATACTGTGAGCAAAAGTCTCTCTCTCTCATCATTTTCAGCTCCATTAAAGATCCCATCTGCAGCTTACAAATAGGAGATCCATAGGCTGAATAGGCTTCCTGATTTATAACTAGTACCTTTCCAGAGTTCCTTTGCCAGTGACTACATTGTTTAATCATATGCCAAAAGCATTGTGAGCTCTGACATAAATGAAGGTGAGTTGCAAGTTTTGGCTGTTGTTGTCAAGAAAATTTAAGGTCCATGAAAAATTAATCAGCAACCAAAACAGAAAAGGGGGGAAAATGTTGCAAGCTGGACCAGAAAAGGTTTTCCCCTTATTTTTCTTCTTGAAGTGCAAGTTATTAATGTTTATGTGTTTACATATATTACTTCAGTATCTGTTTATGTGTGGGCCATTAAAATAAACTCTATAACACATTTTCTATGGGGTGCATATCATTTTTGTAGAATAAATTAGTACATTCATATGATTAAAGGCTCTTGGAGGCACGAAAGCTATTTGAATTAATGACTCTGGTATTTAAATAGATGTTTTCAAACACATTTTTCACAATGCCTACCTTCTGGAGCCTTGTGTGTTCACCTGTATGTAGACAGGGGAGGCCTTGGTTTTCAATCCTTCTAAAATTTTCTCTCTAATAACAAATCCTATTCTACTCCACTGAAGGACGAGATTACCCTAGATTTGCATGGTGTATGGTGCCATGCAAAGACATGATTTTTGGAAGGGGATGGGGTTGTGCATGGATAGGTTAAGATACCCTTTCTGACCCATGAAAGGCAAAACAAGAAAAGAAAAAAGAGGAGACCAACATCTGAGGTTTGATCTAATTTGAAGGAGGTTCAAAAGCAGTGATGGTTGTAGGAGAAGGACAGACAGAGCTGGGAGAGGAGTCAAGAGAGTCATCAGCTTAGAGTCATTACATTGCCACAAATAGTCTAAACCCAACCCCTCTTGAATGCTGTTGACGACTCTTATCTTGTGCCAATTTAGTGCTGACTGTTAGTTGACTAGATTAATGTCAGGCGTGAAAAATCAGGACCACATGTTAAGATGATTTATTGCTCGTGCCTTTGCACAAAAACTTAGTCAACTAATGGTCAACACTAAACAGACACTAGATAAGGGTCAACAGAATTCAAGTAGAGTTGGACCTGGGTCATTTATACTCTTTTGACTCTATCCCAGGCTCTGCCTGTCCTTCTCCTACAGACGGTGAGACATGTAGTCTGTAGATAGTGTTTGTGTACTTCTGACACACAGCCATGGATCTCCGCCTCTTTCTTGTGTGTGCATCATAACAACCAACTAGGGACAGATAATACTCCCAGGACCATACTTCAAGGTGGATCTCTCTTTTCTCAGCATTTCAACCACACCCCAGTTCTGTTTTTGACTTTCTTTGTTTCCTTCTATTTCCCAAAGGGCCTCTGAGTTCCTCTCTGTGCTAACTTAGATTTGGTTGTTCTGTGTATAACAGGTTGTACATTTCTCTTCCTCGGTGCCTGCTGCCCATTCAGTGAATTCCCTTCAGACCCTGAAACATCTACCTCCTTTCCCCAACTGTTAATGTTGGCTACCTCGTAACAAGCATAGAAATATAAAGAAAGATAAATAGCTATGTTAGCTATTTTGGTATATGCCAGGATTGTATCAAGTGTAGTCAGGTCTTTATCTTGGAGATATCTATATATCTATCTCCCTCTCTATATCTCTATCTGTCCGTCCATCCATCTATCTATCTATCTATCTATCTATCTATCTATCTATCTATCTATC
>WNWU01000394.1:686538-704200 GCA_012654045.1 Ptyas mucosa | reverse complement strand
ATCTATCTATCTATCTATCTATCTATCTATCTATCTATCTATCTATCTATCCTTTTGTAAAACCAATTACAATTTACCTCTGGAAATAGAAGGTAAAAAAAAATCACAAAATCACCATATCATATTGATTACCGGTAATTGTTAATCCTTGTTGCATTTTATCTGGATCTACGTTATTTTACACAAAACTAGTTCTATGGGAGTTTATATTTAATGTTTATATAAATATATATTTATATTTTTCCAAAGATGGTAGTGTCAGTACTTTTCTTTTTCTTTATTTTGCGCTTGAACAGAGCTAACAAAAGATCTTTTACCTTTCTTTAAATACATTTAATTCTTCAATAACTGTCTTTTTATATGCATTTTGTATTATGTGCATTCCATTATATATGCATGATGTATATGTATTCTATAAAATATATCTTCTTGAACCTCTGTATCCATATTAAAATACATATTTTTACTAATATTAATAACTAACCAACACCCATTCATTGTTTATTTTTCTATTTTAATCAGTCCAATAAAAATTATTTTGTGCACATGATGTTTTAGTCTGTAACATGTTTCCATCTCTTGTATACATTTTTGTAATATAATTTAGCCTTTCGTCTTTTCTACATCTTTGGATCTGCCCTTTGAAAATAATAAACACCAATCTCAAAAATAGGGACCTCCAATCTCTGCCCTTAAATGTCACAATTGCCTTCTGAGATTTAGCTTTGGTGGTTATCCCTTTATTTCTCAAAATATCAGTGTCTTATCAGTGTATCTTCTCTGGTTTTCCATTCTATTTCCCACAAAATGTATCTGGGGGCTTCAGCTGATCCCTTCCTGCATTTTCATCTTCTGAAACTCCCTAGTTCATTTCTGACCTGTTGTATTTGCTTCCTCACAACAGATGTAGAAATAAAAGAAAGGCAAATTCTATATCCAGTTAGGTTTTGCTGGTATATTTCACATGTACATCAGGGAGAGAGTGACACCTGTCTGCACATGCAACTGGTTACTTTAATTTACTCCTCTTTGTCTATTACAATTTCTTCTAAGAAGTACATCTCAGACTATTTGCCCCTTGTAACCAACCAACTCAAAGCTTAAGGATTTGAATTACTTTTTGTGTGTTGGTGTATTGCTTGAAGGATTCTTCCATAGCTTTTCTTGATGGATTGGTTTCTATTTTGTGCACATATGTTTTTCTGTGTACAAATAGATTTGATTCTCTTTTCCATTTCCGAGGATGGACCAACAACAGTGTTAAGCATAAACATATTTTAAACAAGAAATGCCGATGTCTGTAATCCTTCTGTCAAGGAGAAAGGAGATTGGCTTACCTATCAAACTCTTTCAACTAGCATATCCATTTTAAGGCTTAAAAATAAGGAAGCAATGTTCCCCAGGCTCTTCAGTTATAAAACCGATTTCAGAATCTGATTTTTTTACAGACTGGTTTCCATGTGAATTCTACCTACCTTTGCAAATCTGTATTGGAGCTGATGAGGATTGCTAAAAGAAATATTTTTGACTGACTGTTTAGCTGAAAATTCTCTCTCTCTCTCTCTCTCTCTCTCCCTCTCTCCACTTTTTAAACAGAAGTGTTTCATTGAGTTTACATTGTGAAGAGCGAGGAGACATAGAGTTTTAATTATGTGCTGTAAAGCTCAGCAAAAGCTGTTTCCCTCTTCATTTGTATTCAGCAGCAGAAAAATCAGGGTTGGCAGAGAAGCAAGAGACGTAAAACATATTGCATAAAATTATTAGCCAAATCAAAGCATTGTTGGTACCAATACCAGTAGGGAATACAGTGTATAACAGTGCAATTATTATTCTTATTTTCTATTGAGTTTATCATTGAACACAAATGTTATCTCATTCAGTACAAAATTAGCAAATATGCTTACCAATCAAGGTGCTTCCCTCCCAACAGCTCGTAGACACTAGACTTTGAAATAACCAAAACTATTTTTTTTTCAAATATTGGCATTTTACTCCTATTTCAAAGTCTTTTCAGATTCAGGAATAGTGTCTCCACTTCCTCCTTCAACAAGCCTCAAGAGAAAACTGGAAGATGCAATGTTCACTTTCTTGTGGGTTTCATGACATCTGATACCTCCATTCCTGAATCTTGATAACAGCAGAACATATGGGCAAAGCAAAAAAAATCTACTACCAAAAAAAAAAAATATCAAAGCTATTCATCTTTCCCATTGTTTTAATGCTGTTGTAAGAGAAGAACAGGAAGAGCTGGTGGGTGGAGTTAAGCACATTATTAGTTTAGAATTATTGCATTATCACAAATTTCCCTGGTCCAACCCCACCTGACCTTTATCTAGTGTCAATTTAGTACTGAATTTAGTTGACTATATTTTTGTGTATAAGTTTGAGCATTACATCTTTGAATGACAGTTTAATGTATGGTCTTGATTTTTTGCTTTTGATAGCCCTTTCCTGTTCCTCTTTCCTGTTTCCTGTTTGTTTCCATTGAGGTTTCATCTCAGTGCCATCCCAAATTTATTAACATAGTCTCATTTTTAGTTGGGTCATTTGTTGTTGCAACCAGTTGTCCATGGTTATGCACACATGAATTTATATCTGCCTAAGACATCATCCCATTGGATATATATTGTTATGATGTTATTAGAACATGCCTGGGACATCATAAGCAATAGGACAAGGCTCTTCTGTAAATACATCACCTAGAGAAAATAAAATGCTAGAAAGTGGGGAATACAGAGTTTTCATTTGAGGCACCTGATACGGTAATGCAGAGATGGAGCTGAAATGATGCAAATATATTGTGGCATTTGGATAGGCCTAAACTGAAGAGTCCATTCAGCTTTGGGCTTAAAAAAGGAATTATTAGAGCTTTTCAGTACATCTTACATTATTACCATTATTCTTTGGATATTTTGTATAATATTAGTCAAAGAACATGCATGGCTTCCATTAAACTTTCCCACACTCATTTTACATTTGCCACAATTTTATATTTGCTTTTAGGATGCACAAATTCATTCAAGGGACGGAGAGCCTTCAGAGAGCAGTGGGCCTATCCATTTTCTGTGTTTCACATAACTTAATGAATAAATGACATTTCCATTTGTTCAAATTGAGGAGCAGATAAATAATGAATACCCTGAGTGATCATTAATACACATTCAGCCTTTATTGAAAATCCTCAATCTTTACAGATAGTAGACAGAAATTAATGTTTATGAAGAGGGTATATCCTACAATTAGATCTAAAATGGTACTTGTTGCTAGACCTTAGTACTACGACATGCTTTAATACTACATTTATGTAAATTTAGTGTTTATAATAATTCCACCTCTTTCTGTTCCTTCATATTCTACACAAGTTTTAATATTAGGAAACCAATAATATGTTGACACTACTTTTTAAAAACCTTTTTATTTTTAAAGAATGTTATCAAGTTTCAAAAATTAAACAACAACAACAATACAAAGTTACAGTGAAAAAGTTTAAAAAGTGATATAAAAACCCAGCAAAAAATAATAATAATAATTTACTCCCAATAATACGAATACACTCTTGTTTTGGTTTAACAAAAAAGTGTTACAACACTAAAAAAATAAAAGATATAAATACCAAACAATATATAATATCATACTGTCTTAGTAAATAAAACATATAGCTCATAAATGCATCATAATATCAATTCCTCAAATAGACATATTATTAAATATTTCTATTGCCAAATATCTATAAAAGATTCTCTCCTTTAAATTAAAGCAAGTACATAAAAATCTAAAATAAAATGTATATCGGTTAAACTCCAACAAGTACAAACACATCTAATCATCAACTCTCACAATCAAAACTCCATTTTTATCTTTCTTTTTTTTAAATAAAACTTTATTCATTGTTAAAAACATTTAAAACATACAAGTTTCTCTTAATCAAGAGACAAATTTACATATACAGTACACAACTTCACCTACTAACTAATTTCCATTATTATATATACATATATACAGACATACAGTGACATATTTCGTTTTCTATTCCTCTGACAGTGCTGTTTTTGATTGTGTGACTTTCTTCTAAATTTCATCTCTACCCATTTCCCTTCCTCTGGTTTATCCATTGGTACCATCTATTCCATATTGTGTAATATTTTGAGTCCTCCTTGTCCTGTAACTCTAAAGTTAGTTTGTCCATTTCTGCACATGTGTATATTTTTTGTATTAGCTCCTGATCGGTTGGCAATCGATCTATTTTTCAAAGTTGTGCTAACGCTAATCTAGCCGCCGTGATTATGTGAAGTATTAAATATTTTATATCATTTCTAATATTTTTTTTGATCATGCCTAATAAAAAAAATTTGGGTTCTAATTCAATTTCGTAATCTATTATTTCAATTATCCATGTTTTTATCTTATTCCAATATTTCTTAATTTCTGGGCAGAGCCACCAAGCATGGTAAAAAGTTCCCTGTGCTTTTTTGCATTTCCAACAGGTCGGGTTTACATTCAGATACATTTTCGCTAATCTTACGGGAGCCAGATGCCATCGATACCACATCTTATAGTGATTTTCTTTGTAGGCTACCGATTTTGTCATGCT
Organism: Ptyas mucosa; assembly: GCA_012654045.1. NCBI lineage: Eukaryota > Metazoa > Chordata > Lepidosauria > Squamata > Colubridae > Ptyas > Ptyas mucosa. Next base: position 699,609 of record WNWU01000394.1, on the reverse strand, counting down.
GTAGTTATTTTCCCACGCTCTTTCCCATTCTTCTAACTGTATGCTGTGCCCAATGTTCCTCGCCCACGCTATCATCTGCCCTTTAACCAATTCTTCTGATAAATCACATTCAAGTAGGTATTTATAAATTTTTGAAATTAATTTCCCTTCTTTAGATTCTAGTAATTTGTCCAATCGATTTTGTTTTAAGTCTATTCCTCCCTCCTCCTGATCCTTCCTGTATCTTATTTTTATTTGTGAGTAGGGCCACCAGTCTATTGCTATTCCTTGTTCTTTTAGTTCTTCCCTAGTTTTTAATTTCCCCTGCATATCCAATATTTCTCTATATCTTAATATTTTTTGTTTTGATAATATATTGGGGTGAGTAATTGCTTCTATTGTTGATAGCCAGCTGGGGATTTTCATGTAGTGTTTGTGTTGGATTTGTTGCCATGTGTTGATTAAGGATTTCCTAATGGTGTGATTGTTGAAATGTTTATATATTTTATTTCTGGAGTTCCAAATAAAGGCATGCCATCCCTTCATTAAGTCATGTCCTTCCAGATTTAACAGTCTTTGATTATCCAGGGTTATTCATTCTTTGATCCATAATAAGCTTGCAGCCTTATAGTATTTTTGCCATGCCGGGAAACCAAATCCACCTCTAATTTTATCGTCTTGTAATATATTCAATTTTATTTTTGATTTTTTTCCCTTCCCACACAAATTTTGTAGTTATTTTATCCAAATTATCAAATAATTTCTTATCTAATTTTATTGAGATTGTTTGGAATAAATAAAGGAGTCTTGGAAGTATATTTGATTTTATCGTTGCTATCCTCCCCAGCAAAGATAGTCTTAGTTTCCCCCGTTTATCTAAGTCCTCTTTTATTTTCTGGACTAAAGGTTCATAATTATCCTGTTTTATTGTTGATGTTCTAGCCGTCAGATTTATCCCTAAGTATTTCACTTTTTTAACTGCCTGTAATCCTGAATCTTTTACTAATTTCTCTACTTGTTTTGTTATCATATTTTTTGTTATCATATTTGTTTTTTCTTTATTAATTTTTAGGCCTGCTACTTTTCCAAATTTTTCAATTTCTTTTATTAATTTGGGGATTGTTTCTATTGGATCGTCTATGAAGAAGACAAGGTCATCCGCAAAGGCTTGGACCTTGTAATCTTCTCTCTTAATCTTTAGTCCTTGTATTTCTTTGTTTGCCCTAATTCTAATTAACAGATTTTCCAGAATTAAAATAAAAAGTAAGGGCGACAGTGGGCATCCCTGCCTTACTCCTTTATTTATTCCAAAGAATTTTGTTGGATCCCCATTTACCAAAATACATGCTTTTTGGTCCTGGTATATTGATGTTATCATTTTTGTAAATTTCTCACCGAAATTCATACTTTTATTTTGTTGTTTCATAAATTGCCAGTTTACTTGATCAAATGCTTTTTGTGTATTCAGAAAGATCAGGGCCACCTGTCTCCCTGAATGCACCTCATAATATTCTAAAACATCCATTACCATCCTTAAATTATTTTTTATTTGTCTTGTGGGCAAGAAACCATTTTGGTCCTGATGTATGTAATATTTTTTTCAGCCTATTATCAATTATACTCATGAAAATGTTGTAATCGATATTTAACAAAGAAATCGGCCTATAATTTTTTATTAATGTGGCATCTGCCCCCTCTTTTGGTATCAGGGAGATGTACGCTTCCTTCCATGTGTTTGGTAATTTTGCCTCCATCAGGGCTTCATTGTATATTTCTAATAATATTCAATTTAATAATTCTCCAAATGTTTTATAAAACTCCGTTGGTAGACCATCGGTCCCTGGAGTTTTATTATTTTTCTGTCTTTTCAGTGCTTCTTTTAATTCACCTATCGTAATCTCCCTGTCTAATAATTCTTTTTCTTCCTCTGTTAGTGTTTGTACTCCCTTTCCTTTTAGGTAATGTTCAATTTCCTCCATTGTTACTATGTCCTTCTCATAAAGTTTTTGATAATATTGAAGTATTATTTCCTTTTTCTTCTCTATGCTTTGTTGGATCCTCCCCTCCTCATCTTGTAATTTCTGAATTGTTCTTTTTTCCCTTTCCTTCCTCAACCTATACGCCAACCACCTCCCTGGTTTATTTGCGTGTTCGAAATAATTCTGCCTTATATATTTCAAAGTCATTGCATATTTCCCTTGTTCTAATATATTCAGCTTGTGTTTTGCTGTTATCCATTTTACTCTTATTTGTTTGTCCCCTGGTTTTCCTTGCAATTTACTTTCCCAATTTTGAATTTCTTCTTGTAATTTGTTGTATTCTTTTTCTCTCTCTTTTCTACATTTTGCGTTATATGCTATTGTAAGGCCTCTTACATACGCCTTAGTTATGTCCCATAAGTTTTGTAGGGAGGTGTGTTGTTTTGTATTTTCCTTATAAAACAATTCTAGCTCCTTTTCCATATATTTCTTATATTCTTTTTCTTTTATTAACTGTATATTCATTGTCCATCTATTTTTCTTTCTCTGCTGCCCCTTCCACGTCATCATTAATGGGTTGTGATCAGCCCAATCTTTTGATAAAATTTCCACCCCTTCTATTTCCATCATTAACATACTGGATACCCATGCCATGTCTAACCTGGACCAGGACTTGTATGGATTAGAATAGTATGTAAAGTTTTTAGTTTCAGGATTATAGAACCTCCAACTATCTATCATGTTTAACTCTTCCACCATATCTGTAAAAGTTCTGGGTAATACATTTTTCTTGTTTTTATTTTGCTGGCCACATTTATAATCTTTTCTTACATCTAAAATAGCATTGAAGTCTCCAATCAGACATACATTTTCCATTTTTTGATCCATAATTTTCTCATGCACTTTTTAATAGAATTCTAATTGTTTACTGTTTGGTGCATATATTACTAATAATAATATATTTTTGAAATCAAGTCTTAACTCTATCATCACTATTCTACCTTCAGTATCTGCATATCTTATATTACTATCTATTCCTTCCTTGATATATATCACTCCTCTTTTTTTCTCTTCTGCCAAAGTTGAATATGCTTTGCCTAATTTCTTATATTGTATGTATTTTATGTCTTGTTTCCTTATGTGTACCTCCTGGAGGCACACTATATCCAATTTTTGTTTCAGAATTTTTTTGAAAATTTGGTGTCATTTGGATGGTGAGTTGGGTCCGTTTACATTCACTGATAGAATTTTAAGAGTTCTTTCCATTTCTTACTGACTTTCCTGTTGTTTCTTCTTTGTTTCTTCTTGTTCTTTTTTTTGCCTCTTGTTTGCACTCCTCCTTCCTCCTGTCTTCCTCCTATCAATTTTAAATCTTTCTCCGTTTCAAATTTCTATTTTCTTGATGTTCTTATTTTCCTAGTGTTTTTTTTGTAATTATATTTTATCCCTTGCTCCCTCTCTTTCCATTCTTTCTTTCTCCCCTCTTTTTCTTTCCTCTTCCTGTATTTTTCTCAGTTTGTCTTCCTGATTTGCAATTTCTTGCTGTGTTTCAGATTCTTGTTCTTCCTCAGGAAAAAAATTCCTATCAAAAAATTGCTGTGCCTTCTCTAGTGTATCAAGTTTATATTTTTTATCTTGTCATGAAACAAGCAGTCCCTCTGGTGTTAACCACCGGAACATTATTTTATGTTTATGTAATTCTGTTGTCAGAAAGTTATATTTTTTCCTTGTTTCTCTTATTCTTCTTGGTATTTGTTTTATTGTAATTATTTCTTTTCCCTTATATATAATTGGTTTTTCTCTCATTTTTTTGTATATTTCCTCTCTCACCAATTTCCTCGCAAATCTAATGTGAACTTCTTTTGGTAACTTGTTTCTTCGGGCGTAATTTGTGAATACTCTATAGACTTCATCAATTTCCTTATTAATTTCTTCTTTATTCTTTAACGTCGCTTCCACCAAAATTCCCACCATTACTTCTCTCAAATCTTCCTCTCTGTTTTCCACTATATTTTGAAATCTTAGGTAAAATAATGCCTTTTCCATTTCTAAAAATGAAATTGAATCTTCCAGATCTTTGTTTATTGTTGTTCGATCACATTCTGACTCTTCTATCTTTTTTTCTACTTTGCTCATCTTATCTTCAATATTTTGGATCCGTTGTTCATTTTTGGCAATATTTTGTTGAATTTTCTCCATCTTATTATCCATTTTTTTTAGATTATCCTTAATTTCACCTATGTCCATTTTCAAATCCTCATGGTTTTTCCTACTTTCTTGATGATTATCAGCAATTGATTCCTGTGTTTTGTTCATACTCTCTTGTATCATTGCTAATACTGAGTGAATGTTTTTTATGTTAATTGATTGAGGAGATTTCTCTTTTTCTGGAAGTAACATTGTGTCTATTGTTTTCTGTTGTGCTGATGGCGTAGTAGACATTGTTTGGTTGACTATTGCCTTTTTACCTGGTTTTGTCATTATTGATGAGCTAGTAGTTGTCAACTTAATTTTCTAATTTAGCAGTTCCCAAATTTTCATGCACTGTCTGTAGTATATAGTAAGATTTTCCTTCTGATAATTACAGTAGTCAATACCTTGTTTAGTTTTCAATTACAGTCTAATTTCTGTAAATCAAACTATAATATCATTATATGGGGGATTAATTAAATTTAAATGAGGAGCAGGGATAAAATATGATATCTCAGCAAGTCATATTTCAGTTTCTAAATTAAATATTCTATTTAAATATAGTATTAATTCTATTAAGTTCTATTAAATCTTTAGTTATATCTCTATTAAATTTTATCAATTTTAATATATTTATTCTTATTCAAATCAATATATGTCAATGTTAATAATCAATTTTTCAATTCATTCTTTTAACACCATATCAATTTTTAAATTAATATTAAATTGTGTCACATAAAATACTATTAGAATAGAAAATAAGAAAAAACAAATACGCTATGTGTTGTATTATTATATCTATTCAAAACATATAATATTAATATATATTCCAACTTTTCTTACTTATATTAGAAATTATATATTTTACATTTAAACTTAAGTAATCCTAAACCTTATGCTATTATAATATTATATATTATATTCTATATTAAAACATTAATTATTACATAAATAAACAAATAAATAGCCAAAAATACTTAAAATATTATAAAAAATTTCAAATAAATTAAGTCTCTCAAACAGTAAAATAAGTTTCTTTCGTTGTATTAGATTCCAGAATTGAAGTCGTTGCAATCTTCACTTGGTTTTGTGTCTTTACAATTGTCTAGCTTGTAATTGTTTTCAAAGTCCTTAAATCTGCCTTCTAAAAATATTTTAAACACCTCTTCCAGAGCCTCAATGTTTTTTATTTATTTGCAAATTAATACTCTAATATAGTTACAGTAACTGTTCACTGAAGCTCTGCTACCGTTACAAAGTTTTTAAATCCCTCATAGTCACTCCCGAAACTAGTTACTGTTTCTTCTTCATCTCTTCTTTATTGTCTCCGTACTACCTCCGTTTCTTTTTTTTTTATTATATTATATTTATATACCGCTCTACTCCCGGGGGACTCAGGGCGGTGTACAGACAAATGATAAAATACATATAATACAAATATTTTAAAGAATTGATTAAAATACAATTAAATAATTTGGTCTTAAACCTAAAATTAAAACTCTAAATTTATGAGATTAAGATTTAAAAATATAAGAGCAATTTTAGAAGAGGTTAGTCCAGGCCAGCCTGCTGGAATAGAAACGTCTTGAGGGCACGGCGGAAAGCGCGGAGATCTGGGATTGTCCGTATCTCCGGGGGGAGCTTGTTCCACATGGTGGGTGCCCCCACAGAGAAGGCTCTCCCCCTGGGGGCCGTCAGTCGACACTGTTTGACCGACGGCACCCTGAGAAGCCCCTCTCTATGGGAGCGTACTGGTCGGTGAGAGGGTACTGGTGGCAGAAGGCGGTCTCGAAGATAGCCCGGTCCTAAGCCATGGAGCGTTCTAAAGGTGGTAACCAAAACCTTGAAGTGCACCCGGAAGAACACAGGAAGCCAGTGCAGCTCGCGCAGGAGGGGTGTCACATGGGAGCGCCACATCGCTCCCATAACTACCCGCGCGGCTGCATTCTGGACCAACTGGAGCCTCCGGGTGCTCTTCAAGGGGAGCCCCATGTAGAGAGCATTGCAGTAGTCCAGGCGGGAAGTGACGAGGGCATGAGTGACCGTGTTTAATGAGTCCCGATTTAAAAAGGGGCGCAACTGGCGTATCAGGCGAACCTGATAAAAAGCCCTTTTGGCCACAGCCGTCAAGTGTTCTTCTAAAGATAGCTGTGAGTCCAGAAGGACGCCTAAGTTTCGAGCCCTCTCCGTGGGGGCTAATGACTCGCCCCCAATAGTCAGCGTTGGCACCAACTGACTATATCGGGATGTCGGAAACCACAGCCACTCGGTCTTGGATGGGTTGAGCCTGAGTCTGTTCCTCCCCATCCAGATCCGTACAGCCTCCAGGCACCGGGACATCACTTCAAGGGCATCATTGGGGTGGTCTGGGGTGGAGATGTACAGCTGGGTGTCATCAGCGTACTGGTGGTACTTCACCCCGAAACCACGGATGATCTCACCCAGTGGCTTCACATAAATGTTGAACAGAAGGGGCGAGAGAACCGATCCCTGTGGTACCCCACATATAAGGGGCCTCGGGGTTGATCTCTGCCCCCCTGCCAACACAGACTGCCACCGGTCAGAGAGAAAGGAGGAGAACCATCGCAACACGGTGCCCCTCACTCCCAACTCTTCCAGCCGGTGCAGCATGATACCATGGTCGATGGTATCAAAAGCCGCTGAGAGATCTAATAGGACCAGGGCAGAGGAACAACCCTTGTCCCGAGCCCTCCAGAGATCATCAACCAATGCAACCAATGCCGTTTCCGTGCTGTGCCCAGGCCTGAAGCCCGACTGGAACGGATCCAGATAAGATGATTCATCCAGGTACTGAGGAAGCTGTTGTGCTACCACACTCTCAACAACCTTCGCAACGAAGCGAAGGTTGGAGACTGGACGGTAATTAGCCAATATTGCCGGGTCCAGGGAAGGCCTCTTGAGGAGAGGTCTCACCACTGCCTCTTTCAAGGCAGCAGGAAAGACACCCTCACTCAGAGAAGCATTTATAATCCCCTGGAGCCAGCCTCGTGTAACCTCCCGAGAGGCCAGCACCAACCAGGAGGGACACGGGTCCAATAAACATGTGGTAGCATTCAGCCTCCCCAGTATCCTGTCCACATATTTGGGAGTCACAGAATCAAACTCTTTCCAGGTGGTATTCTCAAGACCTGCCTCCATCCTTTCCTCTGAATCTACTATGTCAGAGTCCAGGTGTTCCCGAATCTGAGCGATTTTATCATACAGATATTGAACAAAATCCTCGGCTCTACCCTCCAAGGGGTCTTCCCGCGCTTCCTGAAGGAGCAGGGAGCGGGTCACCCTAAACAAGGCGGCCGGGCAGTTATCTGATGATGCAATAAGAGCGGAAAAATAGTTATGTTTTGCCGCTTTTATCGCCACTAGGTAAGTCTTAATATGAGATCTTACCAGTGTTCGGTCAGATTCAGATCGGCTGGCTCTCCAACTGCTCTCCAGGCGTCTTTTCCGACGCTTCATCTCCCTCAGCTCCTCAGTGTACCAAGGAGCCAGGCGAGATCGGCGTCAAGTCAGAGGCCACAAAGGCACGACTCGATTCAAGGCCCCGGCAGCCTCCCTATCCCAGGTGGCCACCAGGTCTTCGATCGAGCCATGTGCCAGAGCCTCAGGAAATGGCCCAAGCTCCTTCTGGAACCTATCTGGGTCCATCAGGCGCTTGGGGCGGAACCACCTTATCGGTTCCGCCTCCCTGCGGCGGGGTGTGGTGGTTCGAAGGTCAAAGTGAAGGAGGGAGTGATCCGACCATGACAAGGGCTCAATCACTATATCCCCTATCTCAAGATCACTCAACCACTGACCAGAGACAAAAACCAGGTCCAGCGTGTTTCCCTCAGTGTGAGTAGGGCCATGAACTAACTGGGTCAGGTCCATGGCCGTCATGGAAGCCATGAACTCCTGAGCCACCTCAGACGCCTCACCGACGGATGGCAGGTTGAAATCTCCCATGACTATAAGTCTAGGGATATCAACCGCCACCGCGGCTATAACATTGAGTAGCTCAGGCAGGGCTGCCGCCACGTAGCAGGGAGCCAGGTACGTAACTAGCAAGCCCATCTGTACCCCATGACCCCACTTCACAAGGAGGGACTCACATCCAACCGTCTGAGGAACAGTGGCCTCCTTCGGGCCAAGACCTTCTCTAATGATAACTGCCACCCCCCCACCCCTCCCCTGTGACCTTGGCTGATGAAATGCTCGGAAACCAGGTGGGCACATCTCTATGAGAGAAACCCCTCCCTCCTGGCCCAGCCAGGTCTCCGTAATACCTGCCAGGTCTGCTCCCCCCTCTTGAACAAGATCACAGATGAGGGGGGCTTTGTTTACCACAGACCTGGCGTTGCATAGCATCAGCCGAAGGTCCAGGGCCTGAGGGTCTGTGCAACCTGGGGAACGAGCAGAGCATTGGGGGCCGGAGCATGCCACCGCTTGAAGACAGCGAGCGCATACTCCCTTCACTTGATATGGCCCCCTACTCCCGCCATATCTGCCCCTCCCACCTATAGTACTGATGTAATGTCTACCGATAGTATAAGCTCTAACCCCCTCCTTGACTCCGGATTTCGTATCACCTCCGTCGTGCTCCTTAGCCGGACTAGACCCCGTCCCTTGCAGATTAACCCCTGAACCCACACACCCCACCCCCCTCCCGGGAGGTCCCCCAGCCTCCTTATTTACATTAGAAACCACCCTCCTCCCAGATCTTTTTAAAATAGAGTTTGAAAAACTATCTAAAAAACCCCAAAGCTTCCGGTTCTTAGCATACCACCTCTCGGGGTTCCAAAACCCGTCCTTGAGGGCGGCCCTAGATAATTGGGAGGGCCAAACCTGCGAGAGGGGGGAATCTCGCAGTGTGAGGAGTTCTGTTTTTGAATACATTAGAGGAGAGATGGAATTGGAAGTGATGAAAGGCTAATTTTCTTCTTAAAGGTGTTAAAGATGGTTTAAAATAGATGGTTAAGACAAAAAAGGTAAGGTGGATAGTTGTACAAGGAAGCCGGTATACTATAACATCGGAATACCATCACCCTTTCATGGTGATGGGAAGTCTTGTGATTAAATAAGTTGGTCCAAAAGGGGGATAAGAGTCTTAATGACTGCCTTCTCATAGTGACCAGTCTACAGTTTCAAAAACAGTAGAGGAGATGGTCCATCCCATCCAAGTGAATAGATGTATAGATAAATCGTTCAAGACTCTCGATGTCTGTGCTTCCTCCCTTTTTGATACAAGCAAATCTGAAGGTAAGGTGGAAAAGTAAGGTGGAGCATCCAGGCAGAAGAGATGAGATCGAATAATCAGGATAGCCAGGACAATCAGGATAGTTGGGAGGAAAATGTTTAAAAATGTTTAAAATGAAGGCTGTAAATTGATCAAGCAGCTGCAAGGTTTCGCTGAATGGCCCAAACTAGGTCTAGGTCTAGTAAGGGTGGGGGGGGGGAGAAATGGTTGAGGGGAAGATCAAAAGAATTATGTCCTCATTTTTCAGCCCCCATCACCATCATGCTCTTTTAGACAGGGCCATTCAGGTAATTATGTTGAAACCTCTCCTTTAATATTTAAGGGGGAGTTGTCCAGGCCCCCTTCCTATTATAATGAGGGGGAAGTAGTCGTTTGCAGCAAAGCTCTCAAAGCTTTTTAAATAAGTCCAACACTTGGATCTGTATTCTTTTCCCCAGATGAATAATCTTTGTCTATTTCCCAATTTCTGTCTGTCAATTCTATAACTATGTGTTTTATTTCCAATCCACACCTCTCCGTTGCACTTCCTCAAAATCGCCTCAGTTCCGTTGCCTGTCAGTTTCATCCCCTCACACTTCAATTAGCTTTGTTAACTCATTCCGTTATACTTTAACTCCGTTTCTTCTTAACAATTCTACTTTGCCAATCAGTTTGAAGTTTTTCTTTTAGTTATGTATCCGTTGTTTTAATTGTTGTATCTTTCAAAGTTTTTCAGAATAAGAGTAATTAGTTATTCTTATTGATGCCGTTTGCTCGATCTTCACTTCCCTTTTTATTAAGCAACCGTCAGCGTTCTGGCCAACCGAGAAGAGGTTGGGTTTTTTCCGGGCTGAATTAAGGGACTTTCCTTGAACTTTCGGGGCAATTTTTGATACCCCCGAGGTCCTCAGGATTTTCTCTTTAATCTATTGACCTCTTCGTGATCAATAGAGCCAAAAAAATCAGCTATCAGACTGAAAATTGGGACCTAGGGAACGGAGCGCTGTCCCCTAGGTTCCTATGACACTGACGTCACGCTTCTCCCCATCCATTTTTATCTTTCTAATCTTTAAGTAAAAAATCCAAAAGTGTTTCCCATATAGAACTAAAAGCAGTCTGTTTTGCCATTAACTATTTCCTTAAAGTCTTTTCATACTTCATCGAATTAACTTAATTATGAATAGCGAAGCTTTGAACGACTGACCTAGAGGTCAGCAGTTTTTGGAACCTGCTAGATGAGATGCAACATTCAGCAGAAGAGAAATATGGAGATTATTTATATATGGAGAAACATCTGCTTGTGATAAAGTGCCAGCATGTTTGAGAGTCTGTAACTTACCAGGCGGCATTTGATCAGGGTCATGACTGAGACATATAATATATGGTATGGACAAAGGGATCAGTGAATAGGATCAGACTCCATTCAAGGAAGCTGGTTGGAAGGAAACAGAACCCATAAAAGAAAATACTTTATAGCATGCACATTTTTTTTCTTTTAATGACCCTGTAATTGGGGTTGGTGTCAGGGCAACTGAACAGAGCTGAGCATTTAGTGGCCAGATGCCCTTCCTGATGCCTATGTGGAGTTCACAGCAGACCATTAATCATTGTGCCCAGAGAGAGAAACATCTGCCACTGCTTAGGATTTAACTCGCAACCGCATGATTGTGAGGTGAGAGCTCCACCTCTAAGCTACCACACTACTCCTTTCAGCATGCACAATTAAACTGTGGAATTTTGTGTCATAAGTTGTAATAATGACCATCTGTCATGGGATACCATAACAGAAAGTACATGCAACGGAAGGCTTTGGACGAGATGCTCTCCTTTGCGTATTTATCATTCTGCATTTCTGTCGCTTTTGATGGTTCAAATCTATGCTAGGATTGGGCATTGTATGGGATGGATAATTCAATTGAATTTTTGCCAGGCTATTATAGGAATCTAGGTAGCATATGGAGATTGCCTCTATCATCACATACTGTGGCTCATTCAGCTACTGAACAATTTATTGTACTCGTCGTTCAACAGGAAGCTGTTACATTCTTTTCTTCAGCTTTCTTGACAGGGTTGTAACAGCTGACAAGTTTACTTTCTCGCTCTTGTTCCTCCTGTTTTCCTCCCCTGCTGTCCTATTAATATGAATGCTAACTACTACAAGGGGGGTCCAAATGCCTGAATGTACACCTGAAATTTCAGAAGGCTTGTCTTAGTTTTCCTCCTCATTCCACATTTGTTTCTTAATTTGAAGTGGACCACTTGGGATCAGTGTAATTTCTCAGCTAAAAAGAGGCTCTTGAGCTAATGTACAAATCCTGTCAACTTTGTCTCCCCCCCCCCCCCACCCCTGGAGTCTCACATCCTGCAAGCTTTGCTTATCACATTCCTGTTTGTTTGTGAATATTGTGGAATATTCTGTGAGGAACTGGAGGACAAGCCTTTTAATTCCTTCTCACCGGCTGTCCTGTCTCTCACTTTGATGGTATTGAAGTTAAAGGTATTTAAGAAATGGATTGTGGTTGTGTCCACCAAAGACAACTGATTCCAAGTCCTTATAATTCACAGCAACTGTTTATGGAGATCTTCTGGCTACATGAGAATATTCCTTGTCATTTACTTCGTCAAGTAAAACCAACATGACGGACAAAATTCAGTGGCAGATTGTTGTCTATCTTAGCTTTAGTAACTTATGAAGAAAGGAAAAAAAATTGTAAAACAAAACAAAATAAAAAACCAGTAACACATTGCAGGAAAATAACCCCAAAACTTTTTACATGATTCTGTGAAACAGCCAAAATTACCCCAAGAAGGGATGTTTATTTGAGCTAATATATATGGTCTTCAATCTAAAACTCACAATGACCACCAAGAAGGATGTCTAAAATGTGGTTTATCTATGATTCAAAATACACATTCATTTAATGTGTAAAGAGCCTTGGATAGCACAGTGGTCTAAGTACCCTGTTATTAACATCAGCTGCCTGCAATTACTGCAGGTTCGAATCTCACCAAGGCTCAAGGTTGACTCAGCCTTCCATCCTTTCTAAGGTAGGTAAATTGAGGACCCGGTTTGTGGGGGCAATAAGCTGACTTTGTATAAATACAAAAGTATGAAGGCTATTGCTTAGCGCATTGTAAGCCGCCCTGAGTCTCCGGAGAAGGGTGGCATATAAATCAAATTTTAAAAAAAAAGATGCCCTTTGCTCCCACCAACAATACAAGATTTGTTCAATATTTGAATGATTAATTAGATATTTGAATTGATACTATTTGAGTTCTAATTCGATAGGTAGGTAGGTAGATAGATAGATAGATAGATAGATAGATAGATAGATAGATAGATAGATAGATATAGATGGACAGACAGACAGAGACAGATAAACAGACAGACAGAGAGGCATAGAAGATAGATAGATAGATAGATAGATAGATAGATAGATAGATAGATAGATAGATAGACAGAGAGAGAGAGAGAGAGACAGACAGACAGACAGACAGAGAGACATAGAAGATAGACAGACACAGACAGAGACAGCAGACAGACAGACAGATATAGAGACATAGAAGAGAGAGAGAGAGACAGAGAGAGACAGAGACAGACACACAGACAGAGATACAGATAGACATAGATGATGGATGGATGGATAGATAGATAGATAGATAGATAGATAGATAGATAGATAGATAGAT
>WNWU01000394.1:668299-680862 GCA_012654045.1 Ptyas mucosa | reverse complement strand
CAAGAAAACCACCAAGTTCAGAAAGCATCAAGGGCTCCATATTAGGCATCATCGGACAGTTTGATATGACACATTTAAAGCCAAAGACATTGAATTAAGTTCCAGTTTAGTAGACCTAAAAGTTCCATGTTATTTTGGCCCAAGTTGTCTTCCATGTGTGCTCAAAACTTCCTCAAAATTATTTTCCTGTTCTTCTTCTTTAGCTATTTTAATTATTCTCCTTTACATGAGGTAATTTTGAATTATACAACTATAGATATAAGCCTTCAAAAAAAAAGCTCCAATAAGCATTTATATTTATGGTATAAAAAAATACTTTGAGCTGTCTATTTACTAAAATAGTGCATGGCCTCAGAACATTCACATTTATTTATCTCATTTGGGTGTATTCTTTTGGAAAAGTAACAAAACCAAAACAAAGCATACTGTATAATGTACTGTATTTTCTGGTGCATACGCACCCAGGAGTTATTTCCGAGCACTTTGTCATGCCCTAGTTGGACCCAAAAACAGACTAACAAACAAGGAATAATCAGTCTGGATTTTGTATGCAGAAATAGATGCCATCAGCAGCATTATTTCAATGGTGATCAAACATCCAAACATTAATTGTTAAGTTTTCTCTTGAAATTACATGATGTGTGTTTTCATAATATGAAGGCTGTCATGATGGATTCAGTTTTAAATTATGCCTTTTAATTAGCCAAGATTAATTATTTTCTCTCGTCTCAGCCAAATATAGAGATGGAATGTTCTTGCAACTCTCCAAAGTTCAACTCAATTTGGTTCCCTGTTCATATTTTTTAATGACAAATTAGAGAACATGGTGTGTTGTTATATACCGCACCTCCAAATGGCACCATAGACAAAGTGATCTGTGTGCTTATAAGGTGTATGGAATCTGGGGAAGAAAGTTTCCCTTTTGTCATGATGAGCAAGTCTCCAGATATTAAATAGCTTGTTTTTGCTTTCTTGCTCTTTGACAAATGCAGAGTCAGTGCTTCAAGCACACAAATTTCTCTCCAATGTTAAATAATGACCCCTCTTCCCAACTCTTTGGAAAGGAACTGATGGCACATTTTTGACTTTTTGATTTGTCATGTGTATAAATCATTAACTCTAGCGTTTGTCCCCCCTCAGACTTTCACAAACTTTTAATAGGTGAAAAAGTGCAAGGAACACAAATCTTTATTAATGAGGGAGGGTTGCTTTGGTTCGGCAGACTCCACAGGAAGAGTCCAGAGGAGCAAGATGGGACACATATCGTATGGATGAGGCACATACCAAAGGGTGATGCTTTAGTCACGGTGCTGAAGCCTGCATCTTGTCTCCAAGTCTCAACCTGAAGACTTAGAAAGAGGAAATTAGTGCTGCCATCTCCTGCCATTGGGAGAATCTTTTCTCTGATGAAAGCTTAGAAGGTTATTCTGCTCCTGGATCACATTGGGAAGCAGTAATAACTCTCTGAATGTTGTACCTATCATAAGGGTTGCTGTTGTTCCCTGTTTTTCTATCTTCCAGGTGCATAAACTTCAATTCTCAGAATTCCCAACTGGCCATGCTGAGAATTCTGGTGCCAAGATCCACACAAACAAACCTAGAACTAAGGACACATTTCCTAATGGTGAGATCAGTAGATCAAATCAACAAATGGAACAGCTTCTCTTCAGAAGTTGTGAGTGCTCCAACACTGGAGGCTTTCAAGAAGAGACTGGGCAACCATTTCTCTGAAATGGTATAGAGTCTCCTGCTCAAGCATGGGGTTGGATTAGAAGACCTCCAAGGTCCCTTCCAGCTCTGTTATTCTATGTTCTATATTTCTTTTGTGCATCAAAATTCTTAGTAGAGTTTTGGGATTGTGCAGCAAGCAAAGTCAATGGGGGAACCATGGCAAAAAAAAAGTCATAAAATCAGGTGTGATTCACTTAATGACCCCTTGTTTAGCTATGGAAATCTGGTCCTAGCTGGGGTTGTAAGTCGAGGACTACCTGTTCTAGATCTAAGTTCTTCCACTTGAAACAAGCTTCTGAGATAGCTTCATCCAGACCTTGGAATGATTCAGCCTTGAGACATAAAAAGAACTGTAAAGGGTACAACTGCCAAGTCTGATGGTCTCCCACTTCAGATTTTTCACAACTAAATTTGTTGCAACCTAATTTGTTTCTTATTTTTATATTTTAATTCAGAAAAGTGAAAGCATCAGCAAATAGCTATGTTTTGGTTTGCCTACAGCTTTGAAAAGTGTGAATTAGCTTACTGAAGTTATACACAGACTGCAAATATTTTTATAAATAATAAAAAAAAGATGAGTATAAGGCACGATTCAGCTCATGTGCTTTAGAGCTTATTTTATGGAGCTTAAAATCTCTTAAATGTCTCATCTCTTAAAATGTTGAGCGGTAGTAATTAGCCTGCTTTAGACCTTGTTACTGGATGCATTGGAGGCCATCAGAAAATCCCACCTTTGGAGGAGAGATTTGGGAAAAAATCCTCTAGGAGACAGTGATTTTTTTTCTGTGGTTGCTAAGAAGAACCACAGGAGCAAGTCCACGTTAATCGGAAAATTAATTTGAAAAAGTCCTGCCTTTCCATGTAAGAAAATAATTTCAAAGAAAGAAGCAGAATTATCAGACAAGCGACGAGATCGGAATAGATGCTCTGTTTGAAGAAGGATGTTGGAGGAATGATCATGGGCAATTGGTCACTGTTGCAGCATGGCAATCATACTGACGCTAAGTGAGTATTAACTCTTAACTGTATTTGGGGCTAGTTCAATATTCCATAAATTAAGTATGTCTCCTGTTGAGGCATTCTACTGCACCTGATATAATAAGGTTCATTTTAGGCCTTCAGACTGCAGCTAATAATTCATGGTGCATTTCTCTTAATGAAGTCTGTGTGATAAAAAAATCAACTGCATTACTATGCAGCCGGCGACCTCAGATGCCCTGAAAGGTTTGATAGAGATACAGAGAAGCATAGCGAGAGATCAGCATAAAATGGGAAATTGCAGATGAAGGACTGAAATGGAGCTATTGAGTGGTTAATATAAATGATACAGAAAGTCCTACAAATTGCTAGGTCTTTTGAGCTGCTTCATGCTTAGGGGAGAATATTTCACCTCCCTTTCTTCTGAGCTTGAATGCTAAATCTCTGTGTCATATCCTCAGCTGAGTTTGAAGCTGCCCTCATTTCATAAATGTTATATGGACAATACCAGGGCTGTGAGAATGGGTGGAGCTGAGAAACAGTCCTTTGAACACAATCGTAGGGTAAACCATGTGACCAAGCATCGGAAAAACTCTTCATGAAAAATCCAGGATGTAGGAACATTGTGAAACCCAGCAAGAGACCCCATTTGGTACAACAATGTTCTCGAACAAGTATTGAAGTTGTCTTTTTCTCCCCAATAATACCTGAGATCAGACCCAGTTTAATTGGATTCAGGGACAGAGGTGAAAAGGAATTGGGAAAAGAGAAGAAAAATGTCCAAGGTTCTCAAGATCAGGAAAGATGAGAACACATGAAGTCCTACATAAACAGAAGGGTCATCATAATACAAGCAGAGATTGAAACATCTATTGCATGCTAATGTATGCACCTGTCCAATAAATGCAACCATTTCTTTGCACCACTGGATTCATAGAACATAGAATAATAGAGTTGGATGGGATCTTTGAGGTCTTCTAGTCTAATCCCCTGCTCGAGCAGGAGACCCTATACCATTTCAGATAAATGGTTGTCCAGTCCCTTTTTGAAAGTGTCCAGTGATGGCGCACCCACAACTTCTGAAGGCAAGCCGTTCCATTGCTTGATTGTCAGGAAATTTCTCCTTAGCTCTAGGTTGCTTCTCTCCTTGGTTAGTTTCTATCTGTTGTTTCTCATTTTGCCTTTTGGTGTTCTGGAAAATAGTTTGACACCCGCCCCCCTTGTCTTTGTAGGGGCCTCTCAAATATTGGAAGACTGCTCTTGTGTCTCCTCTAGTCCTTGTTTTCATTAAACTAGACATACCCAATTCTCGAATTCAGAACTGAATTCAGAATTGAAGACTGGCTGATCTTCTTGTCTCACAGTCTTTGTTGCTCTTTTGGTGTTTTATAAGCTCCTGTTCTTGTCAGACTCAAAAGACACCCAATTGGCTGATTGTATTTAATGAAAGCATTTGCAGAGATTTGGTCTGATCATCCCACTGACATGGAAAATGGCTGCCTCTGGAGGTTAATGGATAATTCTGCCCTTCTCTCTTTGTTCACAGTATATAATAGCATACGATGTAACTGGATTTTAAAAAATCAGTCTCTGCCTCTGAGAAAGAATATTACAGGGCTGGTGCTGGAGGGGTGATTTGTCCTGTCCATTCGGTTAGAATCCCAGAACTAAATCCTGTTCATTGATAGAAATGAAGCTTTCATAAATCGAGCTTTGCACACTTAATTAATATCGGAAGCAGCAATGTGAAAGAAATAATTAGTTACTAATCACAACAACTCGGTGGGAATACTGCCCGTCGCTTTCTTGCATCATGAAAAAGTACAATGCTGTAATGGTGTGTGTGAGAAAGACCTGGAGAAATCAGGACATAGAAATGCTGCCTATAGAATGGTCAGATAAGAGAAGTAACATGGTTGTGAAGAGAATCTGGCTTCCTCACTGACTTTGCATGTCAGAAGGTCGCAAAAGGGGATCACGTGACCCCGGGACACTACAACCGTCATAAATAGGAGTCAGTTGCTAAGCATCTGATTTCTCATCACGTGACCATGCAACAGTTCTAAGTGTGAAAAAGTTCATAAGTCACATTGTTCAGTACTGTTGTAACTTTGAACGGTCATTAAATCAACTGTTGTAAATTGAGGACTACTTGTACTTTTGATTTTTAAAGGTCGGTCTTAGGATGAGGAAACTGAGACCAAATGAGAGGAGTCTTTTGACCTTGGACGAATGATGTCCTTGAAGAAATCTGAGTGACATCTGCTTGGTCATCTTTTGTGCCAGATAAAGGCATGGAGATGTATTTGACATTTTCCGAGATCTTTGCTTTAAAATGCCACTGTATGCTACAAAAACCTAACTGGGCTCGCCTTCTATAAACTAATTATTTAATATGTTTATTTATGCATCTTTAATATTTTAAGCCACATTTCAGGGGAGAAGGTTTCCCATTATGATAAGGCAAAGTCGTGCTTTAGTCATACCTTAATTCTTCTTGTGTTATGACAAATCCCATGGAGCAACAATACAGCAGGGCATTATTGTTATTATTACTTTTGTAAGCAAGTAAGGTTGCTAATAAATGTGTTGCACATGCACAGATGTTGTTATCAAAACGGGATGGAGAAAGTTCCTGAGGTCCCGATCGGGTATGTTATAGCTTGTTGGTTATTCTTCACAAAAAGTGTGGTGCTCAGGGAGGGAAGTGTTCAAGTGACACCATGGTGGAAATACATTTGGTCTGACTTGGCTATGCTCTACACAATAGATTCTAGTTCTCCTTTGTTTTTGTATTTGTAGGAAAGGGTCCAGGACTGCCAGTATGGAGGTGTCTGTTAATATTGTTTAAAAGATAAAAATGCTTGTTTTGGAGAAAAGCAGTTTCAATATTATGTTCCCTGAAAAAGAAGTATTTATAGGAACAACTGCTATGCATGTCAGTAGACCTTTTATTGTATTGATAAAGGAGAATATTTGTAGCTCAGGGTTAAATGACGGGTCCTTAGAGTTCTTTGAGCTTGGTTGTTTTTTCAGACATTTCATTACCAAACTAGGTGACATCATCAGTGCTAGTAAGGAGTGGAGTTTGCTCTCAGTTTATATTCTAGTGGCTTGCCCTGTCGGTGTTGGTGGGGGTGGCTTGGGCTCTTAGCTGTCGACTTGTTTGGCAGTTGATTGGAATATTATTTACTTTTTGATTGTTGATCTGAGGTTAATCTTGATGTTAATCTAAGATGACAGGGAGGTGTTTTGATTTTTTTAATTTAAATATATTAACACCAAGATTAGAAATCACAATCTCCTGGTTTTTAGCCTGGTGATTCATTCATTCATTCATTCATTCATTTTCCAGGGTCAGCTCAGCAGTGGTTTGGATCCAAATTATCCAATTAATTGCCATAAAAATCAGAATGCTCACTGATCTCCATAGACTATTAATAGAAGAGGATTAGCAAAATAGATTCTATAAGCATGTGAACTACCCTTTCCTCATAAGTCATTGAAAATAACAACCCTATCAAGATGATCAAATGCTTGGAATATATCTTATTGCAATAACAGATATGTTACTCTTGAGACCGTAATCCACTTCATTCAGAAGAAATCTGAACTTGCAACTAACATATTAGAGAATTATTATGGCAGGTAAGAGAAAATAAATAACTTGGATTGTTAAATTTAGAGTAACAGGTGGATCTTTGAGGTCCCTGGTATGCTCTGAGCTTGGATTCAGACATTTCATTACCCAGCTAAGTAACATCATCAACGCTAGGTGAATCTTTCTTGGGGGTTGACTTTTGCTCTTTAAGGTTTCTTGTCTTTTATGAAGATATTAATTCAAATTGACAAGGTTTATTAAAACAACAACTAAATGAAATTCTCATTTTCCCATCTATAGCAGCTAATTTCATTAACCACCTCTATTTCCTAATTCAGCATTCTAAGTATGATCGAATACTCTGAAATTTCAACCCAGCATTCAGATTCCACTGCCAGATGGCAAGCTTTGCTTTCATTGCATTTCATTAAAAAAAGCAAGTTATTTTTGCTTATTCATAAAGAAAGTTGCAAATTTCTGTATACATAAACTGAAACCCACACCCACCATAACAACTTAAAGTTATAGCACTCTTATGGAAGGTGATATTTATATCTAATTAGTTTCTAAATCAAATTAATAGGGAATTGTAAACTTACTTGGAATATATATGCAGCGGAACCTCTACTTAGCATTTTGAATGCTCCATTTCCTTTTTTTAAAAAAATATGATGGTGTAAATGAAAGAGAAGAAATTATGAAAGTTTTATTGGAAACATATGAACATTGAATATCTCCATTCACCATGCAATATTAAAACCTGAATGGGACACAGTACAAAATGCAAAAAGAATAAAATTTTGTACAGAATTTTTGTACAGTTGAAAAAGGGTTCCTAAATTTTTGCTACACTAGGCTAGCATTTTCTCCTCCTATATTGTCCAATTCAATTTCAACGATGTTGGGAAAAAATATGCAATCAATGTTTACCATTTGTGTGCTTTTTTTGGAGTAAAAGTCTTTGCAAATGCAATCCTCATTAAATCTCTGAAGATGCCAGCAAAATAAATATTTGTGGACATGAAACGTTTTATATAGTTGGAAGATGAGATATCATTAGATAAAAGGGAAAGAGTTTGAGCAGATCAGTGGAAGAACTTAGCCTAAAATTTATGGGTTATTTCTCTCCCCACAGCAGACATACCGTCTCTTATGGCAGTGATCGTCCAGGAAGGGAAAGTCACCTAAATGTAATTTTTTTATCCCGTATTTCAAAAAATCAATTTTGTTTTTATCCCAATGTTACCCAGTGTCCTCTGTATGCCAACAATCTTTCTTCAAGAAATTGCATTTTTGTGCTGACTCGGTCTTACTGCTTCGTATATATTTGTGTTTTTTTTTATTTTTTTAGCCTGGGGTGTGTGTGTGTGGGGGGGAGTATTTTGACATGGTATTTTACTTGGTATTTTACCAAGACCAAAATGTCAGGATTATAATCTTAGCTTGGTTTTTCTCTGTGTAGGTCAGAGGGGGTATCTCATTCTTTTCTATGCAATTTAAATTCCTCTGAACATTACTGCATCTTCTACAAGTTTATCTAGGTTCAAAGAATTCCACTTAAATTCAGAATAGTTTTGAAACTATGATGGCATTATTTTGCTACCATCCTTAACTCTTTACAATGAATATTGCAATGAATATATATTCCCTTTAACATTGTATAATGACCATAAGAACAATAGGAAAATGCAAAATGTTACAATAGCAATATTTGGTTGAATAGAAATTAGAGACTTTGATAATATCCTCTCTGCAGAACTGATAATGGGGGCCAACTTTTACATGACTTTTCCCATTGTCTTTTCTCGCTAGGCTTAAGAAAATTATGTCCCAAAAGTGGAATATGGACTAATGAACAATTTGTGATTGGAGCTATTTAACTACTGCTCTTCTATTGTTGTTACTTTTATATTGCCACTGCAGTCCTTTTACATGAGTTTAGCTGCTTGCAGAAAAATGATAAGGTTAAACAATTGTGCTTTAGCAAAAGATAGAACAGAAATTGGAAAACAAAGTGAGTCGCCAAAGGTCAGTTAATGTGGAATGAGACTCAGTAGGTACATTAAGGCACCGTTATTACTAGTTTTAGCATCCTTTCCTTCCAGGAATGCAAGGTGGTAAAAATATATTCTCCCCATTTAATCTTCACATCAGCAATGTGACCTGTGCAATGGTGAAAAGAGAATGTGATTAAATCAAGACTGCTTAACAAGATTCACAAGATCGATGTCACCATGATGGCTCTGCAACTCTTGAAATCTAGTAGTGTTCTGGCTTCACTCTGACCTACAGTGGGTGAAACGGTGGGCCAACATTACACTTTTATTTATTTTATTTATTTATTTATTACATGTATTTATATACCGCCCTTCTCCCAAAGGACTCAGGGCAGTGAACATAAGTTAAGAAACATGTACAATAAAATCCCATTTTAAACCAAATAACTAATTAATAATAAATAATAAAACCCGGAATCAGAGTCAGCCTATTTGCTTGAACAGATAAGTCTTCAGGTCCCAATGGAAGGAGCGGAGATCAGGAGCTGTCCGGAGCTCGGTAGGTAACTCATTCCAGAGGGTGGGAGCACCCACAGAGAATGCCCTACCCCTGGGCACTGCTAGATGACATTGGCTCGCCGTCGGAACCCTGAGGAGAGCGGCCCTATGTGAGCAAACAGGACGGTGAGAGGCAGGCAGGAGAATATCCTGCAAATATCCCGGACCTAAGTCATGTAGGGCCTTATAGGTGAGAACCAGCACCTTGAAGCGGACCCCGAGAACCACTGCTAACCAGTGCAGCTCACACAGGAGGGGTTTTATATGGGAGTAACGAGGGGCTCCCGTAACAACCCGTGCGGCTGCATTCTGGATCAGTTGGAGTCTCCGGGTGCATCTCAGGGGCAGGCCCATGTAGAGGGAATTGCAGTAATCCAAGCAGGAAGTAACCAGGGCATGAGTGACTGTGCGAAGGTCATCTTGGTCCAGGAAAGGGCACAACTGGCGCACCAGGTGAACCTGTGCAAAGGCCCCCCTGGTTACGGCTGTTAGATGGTCTTCTAGGGACAACCGAGCATCCAGGAGGACACCCAAGTTGCAAGCCCTATCAACGGGGGCAAGTTTTTCCCCATCCATCAAAAGGGATGGGGCTTCTGAAACCCGAGATGCCGGCATCCACAGCCACTCAGTCTTGGAGGGATTGAGTTTGAGTCTGTTTCTGCCCATCCAGGCCCCTACTGCCTCCAGGCAACGGGACATCACAGAAAGGGAATCTCTGGGGTGGTCTGGGGTGGAGATGTATAATTGGGTATCATCAGCATATTGATGATATCTCACCCCAAAGCCATGAATGATCTCACCCAGTGGCTTCATATAGATGTTAAAGAGTAGGGGGGAGAGAACCAACCCCTGAGGCACCCCACAATTTAGTGGCCTCAGGGTGGACCTCTGCCCTCCCGCCCATACAAACTGAAAGCGACCCGAGAGGTAGGAGGAGAACCAATGTAAGACAATGCCTCCCACCCCCAACCCCACAAGTCGCTGCAGTAGGATACCATGGTCGATGGTATCAAAAGCCGCTGAGAGGTCAAGTAGGACCAGGATGGAGGAACAACCACCATCCTGAGCCAGCCAGAGATTATTCACCAGAGCGACCAATGCCGTTTCCATGCTGTGTCCGCGTCGGAAGCCCAATTGGTACGTGTCAAGGTATTCCGTTTCCTCCAGGAATAGTGGGAGTTGTTGCGCCACTACAGTCTCAACAACCTTCATGATGAAGCAAAGGTTGGAGACGGGACGATAGTTATTAAGTGAGTCTGGATCCAGGGAAGGCTTTTTGAGGAGAGGTCGAACCACTGCCTCCTTAAGAGAGGCGGGGAAGTTCCCCTCCCTCAATGAAGCATTGACAATTGCCTGGACCTAGTCTCAACCAGGAGGGATAAGGGTCCAATAAGCAAGTGGAAGAACTAATTTTGCCCATAATCCTGTCCACTTCCTTGACAGAAACAGGGTCAAATTCAATCCAGATATTATTCTCAAGACCCACCCTAGTCTCCCGATTGGATTCTGCCCAGTCAGAGTCCAATCCGATCTAGATCTTAGTGATTTTATCATGTAGAAATTGTACAAAATCCTCAGCTCTGCCCTGCTCTGCCCTCACTCCCTGATTGACGAGGGAGCGGGTCACACGAAACAGGGCTGCTGGGCGGTTTTCTGCAGATGCAATGAGGGCGGCGAAGTAATCTCATTTCGTTGCTTCCATCGCCACTAGATAAGATCTAATATGGGTTCTTAACTGTGTTTGGTAGGATTCAGATCGGGAGGACCTCCAACTCTCCTCTAGGCATCTTTTCTGATGTTTCATTTCCTGGAGCTCCATGGAAAACCAAGGGGCGATCTGGGATCTATGTCGGGTTAGAGTCCGCAAAGGTGCAATTCTGTCCAAGGCGTTGGTAGCCGCCCGTTCCCAGGATGCCATCAGAGTCTCAGCTGAATCGCAGGATTGAGAGGTGAGGAATGTCCCAAACTCCTTCAAGAACTTTTCTGGGTCCATCAGGCGCCTGGGGTGGAACCATTTTATGGGTCCCATCTCCCAGCGGCAAGGGTTGGCAGATTGAAAGTCCAGTTTAAGGAGGGAATAGTCAGTCCATGACAGGGGAGTGATGGAAAGTTCCCCCTTACCATGACCATTTATCCACTGCCCAGAGAGAAAAACCAGGTCGAGTGTGTGTCCTCCCCTATGAGTTGAGCCCTGAATAACCTGAGTCAGGTCCATGGCTGTCATGGAGGCCATGAACTCCCGGACTGTCTCTGATGACTCGCCGATCGAAGGCGGATTAAAATCTCCCACAACCAAAAGGCTGGGGAGTTCCAGTGTCACTTCAGTCAACACATCGAGCAGTGCGGGCAGGGCTGTGGCAACATAGCTGGGAGATAGGTATGTGACCAACAAGCCTGACTGAACTCCAGGGTCCCACTTCAATAGAAGAGACTCACACCCGCCTATCTGAGGAACAGTGACCTCCTTAGGACTCAGACTTTCTCTAACAACCACTGCCATCCCCCCGCCCCTTCCCTGGTGTCGCGGCTGGTGCAGGACACGAAAGCCTGGGGGGCATAAATCAGAGAGGGGGATTCCCCCCTCTTGCCCCAACCAGGTCTCTGTGATACAGGCCAGGTCCGCACCCTCCTCATCAATAAGACTTCGTATGAGGAGGGCCTTATTCATCACGGAACTGGCATTCACATATACCAGATGGAGACCAGGGACCCTCGCTCTCATATCCCCAGGAATGCAGGGTGAGCAGGAGGTATGGGAGCAAACCACCATCCGAATGCATCTGGTGTGATGCTCCCCACCCCTACTTCGATTTCTTCTGCCCCCTCCCACCATCACAGGTATAGAATATCCCACCCTCCTCCGAGCATCCCCTACGACTCCCAACCCCCCCCCTCCAACCCACCGGGACTGTCAGAATGGCATGGCTGCTGATCCTTACTTTATGCTGAATAGAAACTCATTTAGTGTGACATCCTCTAACCAATCTTGTCTGGATGTGGAAGTTAAGTATCTGGCAATATCTCCAGGGAATCTGGCGAATGGAAGTTAGAAAGGAAAGCATAATAACATTAAGCAAGGCAAGGGTGAACCACTTCAGTAGGATGCTCAAGAAATTGCACAAATGTAATCAAATTGCCATCAGAAGTCAAGCTTGACTTGGGGTGTTGTCCCCTTTTTGTTGTTTTGTTGTTACTCTACATTCCTAGAGTAGAATGTAGTCTGAAGTTACAGGAGGGAGGGGCTTGTTCCCAGGCAGCAAAAAGTCAGCAGAGCTTGGAATGTCTAGTCGGCAGAAAGAGGGAAAGGATGGACCCTCCCTAGCAGTTCACAGAGTTTGCCTATAGTTATGGCAGATAATCATGGCTTTAGTCTGGCATGATTCTGTTTGTAGGTGAAGGAACTACTCAGCAATAACTTTCCTTGCATTTTTGATTTCTTGGGCCTGATAATTTCTGCCATTCCAAAGTTAGATGGCAGAATAGTAATTTTTCCCATCATTTTGTTCTGTTCTGTTCTGTTCTGTTCTGTTCTGTTCTGTTCTGTTCTGTTCTGTTCTGTTCTAGTTCTAGTTCTAATTCTATCCTATCCTATCCTATCCTATCCTATCCTATTCCCTATTCTAGTCCTTATTCTATTCTATTCTATTCTATTCTATTCTATTCTATTCTATTCTATTCTATTCTATTCTATTCTATTC
>WNWU01000394.1:631390-657388 GCA_012654045.1 Ptyas mucosa | reverse complement strand
GTATATGTATATGTATATGTATATGTATATGTATATGTATATGTATAGTTGTTAGTTGCAAAGTCATGTCCGACCCATTGCGACCCCATGGACAATGTTCCTCCAGGCCTTCCTGTCCTCTACCATCCTCTGGAGTCCATTTAAGCTCACGCCTACTGCTTCAGTGACTCCATCCAGCCACCTCGTTCTCTGTCGTCCCATTCTTCTTTTGCCCTCAATCTTTCCCCGCATTAGGCTCTTCTCCAGTGAGTCCGTCCTTCTCATTAGGTGGCCAAAGTATTTGAGCTTCATCTTCAGGATTTGGCCTTCTAAAGAGCAGTCAGGGTTGATCTCCTCTAGGACTGACCTGTTTGATTGCCTTGCAATGTGTGTGCGTGTGTATTCTATCTCTATGTCATCTATCTATCAGTCATCTATCCTGTATTCATTATTTATTTGTCATCTATATCATCTCTATATATCTATCTATTATCTATCAGTCATCTGTCAACTATTTATCATCTACTTATGTCATCTATCATCTATCTATCTATTGTATACAGTCATTTTGCGGAGTGAAATGGGCCACATATAGATTTAATAAACAAACAAACAAACAAGCTATGATAGATATCAGTCACAACTGAAACATTAACTATAAGAAATGTTATGCACTTAATAACCTTAAATAAAACCATGATGAATCACACACTTAAAACAAATTAATGGGAACATATTGACAAGGTCTCAATACTAAAAGCAGGTATTAAGTCGGAACTACTTTCAAAGCAATGATTTTGTATGTACCTTTTCCAAATTTATGGTTGTGTTATGAGCATGGAGAGATAAACATCAACATCAGCATTTGTGAGGCATCCATTCATGCTGTGTTGGAGTTGGTTTCAATTAGTTGTGGCATTTTTCTTCTATGGAGTTTAGTGTTGTATTTCTTTTCCATGCCTACTTGATGGTTCTCATATTCTGCCATCTCTCCACTTAAAAATAGAAAATTTTAGAATAGAATAGTGTGTGTGTGTGTGTGTCCACACACACACATACACACACTATGCATAGAAAATCTCAGGTGTTTCAACTGGCTCATTTAAATAGTACAATAAACTTTTGATGGATATAAAGTGCTGCTTACATGAGTAAAAATAACAAATGAGTAAAAATAACATCAAAAGCACATTTGGTAGCACATAGCTGTCAAATCATCTTATCCTTACAACAGTGAGATTATTATGATGAGAGATCTCCACTTCTGTAAAAGGTTCTTAATGAGATTCACAAGAATCTGGAGAGCTGAGCCTGCTTCTTCTGCACACCCATCAATCCCTCTCTTCACCTTAGTAGTCCTCTAGTTTAAGATGAATTTGAAACTACTGTTCAAACAAATCATTTGATAAAAAGGGAGGGAGGGAGGGAGGGAGGAAGGAGATGTATTTAAGTGGGGTCAGAAATTGAAGCAAGCCATAAAATGAAAGATCTTGTAATGAAGATCAAGTAAGTGAAAATTAATAAAAGAGGCCAAATAATTATTCATGGAATCCAGTAATCAGTTGTTTGCTGATATCCATAGTTGCTATACAAAACTTTCCCAACATCATTCACAATAAGAATTTTCTTATTTGATAAAAGAAGTGTAACCTAACATTCACCTTACTGTCTGGATCACAGGATAACTAGGAAAAAATAAGATTGCTTTTAATGTCCCAATAGAAACAGCCATGTAAGAACACATGAAGGATAGAATCCGTCTTGCCAACAGATTTTATGTTTGCTTCCAAATAAAAGTGCTGAATGAAGGATGGCATATCTCACTCTAGAGAGTAATGATGGTGGGCACAAATAATCTACCAAGATCTCTCCAGGATATTGTGTACTTAACATATACAAACACAATGGTTTATGGTTTCTGTTTTTCTTTTTCTTTTAGTATCTTCATGTATTGAACTGAATTACTAAAAGCATATGTGGGTGGAAGGTTGGATGATAGTTAATGATAGGATAGATAGATAGAGATAGATAGAGATAGATAGATAGAGATAGATAGATAGATAGATAGATAGATATGAGAGAGAGAGAGATGTTAATGAAACAACACAATGCTAACCATGACATTTATCTTGTGAACAAAACACAGATAAATCCTCTTTAACTGCGGAAGGGTGATATCAAATGTTGTCAGATCCCCCAAAGCATGGATCCCAAGTTGTATAATAATTCTTGAGGTGAATTCCAAGCATGGACAATCCACCTTTTGTCAGCACCCCAAGTTTCATTCATCCTAGTGCTGACATGAAGAAAAAAAAGAGAAAAGAAGAGAGAAGAAGCAGGTTGACCTTTCACACAGTAACAACCCGGCAGATAACATCACCTAGGAGATGGGTTGGGAGGGGTACATTCCTGTGAGGTGACGTAGTAAGAGTGACTTGGGAGATGGCCAATGAGACGCTGGGTAATGAGGGACAGAAAGGGAAGGGTTTGGTGGTTAGCAGGTCAGTACTGGCACCGATGGAGTCGGGTCCAGACATGTTCGTTCTTAAATAAATGAAATATTTCATCAAAGACTATTTGTTTGGAAAATGTGATTTATTTAAGACAACGCCAGGATCTGACAGAGTGCCAGTACTCCTCTCCAAACCAAGCTGTCTGACTTCCAAACCTCCAGTGCCCTCCCCCGATGTCTGGAGTAAATGAAAGTGCAGTCCGGTAATTATGGCAGAGAGTAATCTTTCCGGAGATACCTTGATTCAAGCAACTGGACAAGAGCCAGCCCTGATTCCAGCCAGCTTGGATGCAACGAAGCCACGGCTCATCCCTCCCCCAGCGAAGCTGCAAGCCAAGGGGGGAAAAAATATAAGTATTCGGGGGTTTTGCCAAAATCCCCAGAGGTTGACGTTCCCTTCCCAAACGTTCAAGACAAGGGGAAGCCCCTAAGTGAGCTGGGGAGGGCAGACTGGCTATGGCACTGGCAGAAGGCCAGGCACCAAAAATCTTCAGGGAGGCCACTCAAGAGCCCACAAGATGAATTGAAAGAGAAATTTGACCGTGCCATCCTTTTGGAGGAGGGACCATCAGACAGGCCTGAGGAGAGGGGGGGCCCACTCAAGCTTTCCAAACTGAGATGTCATAGACGAAAGCACAGCCTTTCCACCCACCAGAGCAGAAGGAGAAGAAGCCCAGAGGTACATCCATAGGTCCCCCCTCCCCTGCAAAGCAAGCAGGGCAGCCTAGACAGGCCATCCCTGCCCTACCCCAAAATGAGTGGAGAGGAAGAGGACCAGCAGGCCCCAGAGCAGTCTTACAGAGCCCCGCACTGGGAGGATAGGGCACCGAGAGAGGACCCACTCTGTTTCAGAGGGAAGTTCGATGGTGACCCCGAACAGCTAACGCAATTCCGCAATACGGCTGATATCTACATCAGACGTTATGGACACCTCTATCCATTTCCCAGAGCCCTAGTCAGTGCCATCTCAGAGGGATTTGAAGGAGACGCAAGAAGGTGGTCAGCAGCCCTCTACAAGAACAGGGACCCCCAATTGCAAAACGCAGATGAGTTCTTACAACTACTACGAAGCCAATTCGAGGAAGCAGAGGAGGACCCCTATGCAGAGGACGAGCTCAGAAACCTAATGCAGAAGGGAAAGCCTATCAGAGAGCATATCTGTGAATTCAGGAGAGTCGTTGGGCCCTACCTCCCCTACCAGAGCGACTGCTGGTGTATTTCTTTAGAACAAGCCTAGATAAGCGTATTGCCCAAGTGACCGCTTATCGAGACATCCCGAACCGACTCTCCAAATGGTTCCAGATAGCAGTAAAAGTCGACAGAGGGCTGCGGGCCAATGACATGTTGAAGCAACCAAATAGTGAGGAGAGAGACCACCCGGACCAGGGGCCACGTGGCAGACGAGGAACCGCAGCGCCACAGCCCACCCAGAGGCCAGTCGCCCCATGAAGCCCACTGAGGTGCTACAGATGCGGGGGCCTTGGTCACCCAGCAGCAGCGTTTAGAACCCCTAGACTGACGCCAGACCCACAGCCCAGGGCATGACTGGAACGAGGGCCCAAACGCGCCACCAAACACACCATGGAGAGTCCCCCCGACCAAAACAAAAGTGGTCCCAGATGAGGGAAATCAATCCCCCGAGTCATATGACAGCAAGGACGAGGGTGAAGATGACCCGATGGTGAGCGGACCTGTCCACCCCTTTCTTTTCCCAATATGCCTAACAGCCCAAAAAACAGGAACCCAAGGGACTTTCCAAGCTCTAATAGATTCAGGCTGCACGAGGTGCCTGATCAACCTGCCCACAGTCCTAAAATTGGGGATCCATGCTAAAACACTCAACCACCCAATCCGATTTGAACAAGTTGATGGATCTCTAATGGGGGGGACTTACGCCACACACTTGACCGAGCCAGTGAGGCTGGAGCTAGCAGATCACTGGGAAACGATTTGGTTCATAATAGCCCCCAAAATGACAGATCCAGTCATACTGGGACTCTCGTGGCTAGACAAGTGGGGCCCATCATTTGGTGGCAAGAGGGAACCCGCAAGCTGCGGATTGCAAAGGGCCCCCAACCCCTACCGCTCCAACCAGGGGAGATGCCCCCCATGCAGGAGCCCCAATCTTTCCCACCACAGCAAAGGAAGAAACCGCCAATACAAGGCCCCTCCCTGAGGGGACAACAGAGCAACTGGCGGCCGCATCCGACAGCTCCCACAACACAGAACAGATCCCAGAGGAGTACCAAGACCAGAGGTGTTTAGCGAGGCCGAGTGTGACGTTCTACCCCTCCACCGCGAGGCTGATTGCGCCATTGAAATCATCCCTGGAGCGAAATTACCTAAACCTAAACTATATGCCATGATGCCCCGCGAAATGCAAGAAATGCAGAACTACATAGACAAGAACCTACAAAGGGGTTTCATTGAGCCAGCTAAACCACAGGTCGCAGCACCGGTCCTTTTTAAAGAGAAGAAAGACAGCTTTATGCGAGTAATGATTGATTTTAGAGGTATCAACGCAGTCTGCGTACACAATTTATATCCCCTTCCCCTCATGAAAGACATGCTAGCCCTCCTGGCCAAAGGTAAAGTTTTAACCAAACTAGACCTCTGAGAAGCCTATTACCGAATACGTATCAGGGAAGGGGATGAGTGGAAAACAGCATTCAACTGCACCCTAGGAAGTTTCCAATTTAAGGTGATGCCTTTTGGACTGCAGGGAGCCCCAGCGGTGTTCATGCAACTGATAAATGAAGTCCTACATAACCACCTCTACAAAGGCATTCTTGTCTACCTGGACAACATTCTCATTTACACGGAAACCTTAGATGAACACTTACCCCTCGTCCGCCAAGTATTGGAGAAACTGCTGAGGGCAAACCTATATGTCAAACTGTCAAAATGTGAGTTCCACCAATCAAGCCTAGACTACTTAGGCTACCAAATATCAAATGAGGGGGTAGAGATGGATCCAGCCAAAGTACAATCAGTTCTACAATGGCAACCCCCTCGCACCTGCAGACAACTGCAAAGCTTCTTAGGGTTCGCAAACTTCTACAGACAATTCATCCCCTCATTTGCAAGAATTGCCAAACCTCTGACAGATCTCCTAAAGACAGGGAGTCCGGCAATGAAGCCCCGCCCGGGACAACTCCTACAGTGGGACCTGACCTGCCAATGGGCATTCAAAGCACTGAAAGAGATGTTTGCAAAAGAACCTGTCTTAAAGCATCCTGACCCCGAACAGCCCTTCGTCATCCAAGCAGATGCCAGTAATGTGGCAGTAGGGGCCGTGCTGCTCCAAAAGAACGGCCAAGGGAGCCTACAACCTTGTGCCTACACCTCCCGAAAGCTCACTGACACAGAGAGGCGATCGGCAGCATGGGAGAAGGTAGCATTCATGGTGAGATGGGCGCTACTGACCTGGCAACACCTACTAGAGGGAGGCCAGATACCGTTCAAAGTTTGGACTGATCACAAGAATCTGGAGGCCCTTAGAACCCCACAGAAGTTGTCACCCAGGTAAGTCTGCTGGGCACAATACTTCAATCGTTTCAACTTCGAGCTTAAGCACATCCCAGGGGGGAAGAACTTTCTGGCCGGTGCACTCTCCCGGATGCCCCAATATAACAGTGAGCAGGAGCAGGTAGTGAATGCCATCATCCCCTCTACCCAAGTCATGGGTCAGGTGGTCACCAGACAGCAATGGCACGACCAGCAGGGCCAACTTGCAAGCGACATAACGACAAGGCTCAAAACTGAAACAGCGGCGGACCCCTGGTTCCGAGACAATCAACATCTCTTGACAAAAAGGGATGACCTAGCATGGTAGGGGACAAAGCTTTATGTCCCGCAGATCCTACGCACCCTGATCCTCAAGAGGAGCCACGACGTTAAACCAGCGGGACATTTCGGTTTCCTAAAGACTCTGCACTTAGTACGAAGACAATTCTGGTGGCCCCACATGAGAAAGGACGTAGACAGTTATGTAAAGAGTTGTACCATTTGTGCCATGATGAAGGGATGACCAGGGTGCCCTCCCAGACTGTTGCAACTGGTAGCTGAACCAACAAGACCATGGGAGGAGATTGTTATGGACTTCATAGTAGAACGACCGAGGAGTGGTGGAAATACAGTGATCTGGACTGTAATAGACTTATTCTCCAAGCAGGCACATTTCATTCATTCTTCATCTTTTGTGGAGGTCATGTATAATAATGCTGTCCACAGTAGCATGGGATTAACCCCCTTTAAAATAGTGAGTGGTATAGACTTCGTCCCCATGCTGGAGTACCCGAGGGAGCCCCCTTCCTCAGTCAGTTTGAATGACTGGATGGCAATGTTGAGAGAAACCTGGGAGAACGTTAAGAGGGCGTTGGCCAAGGTGGCACAGTCCTATAAGAAACAAGCAGACAAACACCAAGCTCCCCAAAGACCATTTTGAGTGGGAGAGAAGGTCTACCTCTCCACCAAGTATTTGAGACTTAGACTCCCGAGCAGGAAATTGGGCCCAAAATTTATAGGACCATTCCCTATAGTAAAAATAATCAACCCAGTCACAGTACAACTGCAGTTGCCCCAGCTGCTAGGGAAGATACACCCGTTTTCCATAGCAGCCTCCTGAAGCCTGTAGCGGGGTCTACTTTAAGGCTGACACCACGTGAACCTCCTGGGCCCCTGGTCGTTGGGGGCCAAACTCACTATGAGGTACAGTGAATTCTCAATTCAAGATGGCACGGGGGCACCTCCAATACTTAATTAAATGGAAGAGTTACCCGTTATCAGAGGACTCCTGGGTGAAGAACACAAACATCCAAGGTGACCGCCTTATAGCCAAATACCATACAGATCACCCAGGCAAGCCGGGGGGGGGGACACACCCTCGGACGGGATAACGGGTATTACCGTGTTGTTTTCCCCTAGGGAAAAAGGGGAGGGGGAGGGGCCGGATGTCAGCACCCCAAGTTTCATTCATCCGAGTGCTGACATGAAGAAAAAGAAAAGAAAAGGAGAAAGAAGAAGCAGGTTGACCTTTCACACAGTAACAACCCGGCAGATAACGTCACCTAGGAGATGGGTTGGGAGGGGTACATTCCTGTGAGGTGATGTAGTAAGAGTGACTTGGGAGATGGCCAATGAGACACTGGGTAATGGGGGATGGAAAGGGAAGGGTTTGGGGGTTAGCAGGTCAGTACTGGCACCGATGGAGTTGGGACCAGACATGTTCGTTCTTAAATAAATGAAATATTTCATCAAAGACTATTTGTTTGGAAAATGTGATTTATTTAAGACAATGTCAGGACCTGACACCTTTCTTGATATCTTGAAAGATTCGAACTTTGCTAAATGGCAGCAAACTCATAAAGAAAGCTCTAGCTCCTTGCTGTCACCTATGATTGACAGGATTTTTGCCATATGTGTAGTGCTGGATAAATCTTACAGATTATCTGAATTCTTAACAAGCAATAAATGGGTGGGTTGTTTTTGTTGTTGTTTTTGCTTGTGTCTGAATTTGGAATTTTGGTTTAGTCTCGGTTGTGCTTCTATAGCATTAGCTATAGAAGCAAAACTTCTATATTTCTGATTCACTGTCTGAAGAAACTTCGCATATAGGAAACAAACAGAGAAGAAACTTCGCATATAGGAAACAAAGTTGAAGGCAGGCTAGGAATACAGTTGCCACTGATTTTTTGTCTTAAATGAAATGTTAAGCTAAATTAAGCTCTTTTAGATCAGAGTAACACTGAAAGAATCCTGGCAGAAGCAAACAAGGACTTGGTTGGTATATCGGGACATGTGAAACCTGTGAGCGTATCTTGGCTTATATGAGCCATGTTGGCGCAGTGGTTAGAATGCAGCATTGCAGGCTGACTCTGCCCACTGCCAGCAGTTTGATCCTGACTGGCTCAAGGTTGACTCAGCCTTCCGTCCTTCTGAGGTCGGTAAAATGAGGACCCAGATGTTGGGGGCAATTGGCTGACTCTGTAAACCACTTAGAGAGGGCTGTAAAACACTGTGAAGCAGTACAGTATATAAGTCTAAGTGCTATTGCTATATGAAACCTGTATGCATAGCAAAGACATGATTATTATCTGTTTCCAGTTTTTCATAAAAAGCTATGACAGAATCGATCATATTGGTGCCATGATTATCCTAATGATTTACTGATCAATGGTTTTCAAATACAAAGATCACTGTAATGGGCATACAGAAATCCCAACATATTAATCAATTAATTAATCAATAATATATAGAATATATAGAGAAGAGAAGAGAAGAGAAGAGAAGAGAAGAGAAGAGAAGAGAAGAGAAGAGAAGAGAAGAGAAGAGGTCTTCTAATCTAATCCCCTGCTTAGGTAGGAAACCTTATACCACTTCAGACAAATGGTTATCCAATCTCTTTTAAAAACTTCAGTGTTGGAGCATTTACAACTTTTGGAGGCAAGTAGTTCCACTGAATTTATTTGGTCAATGACCAGCAAAATTGAAAAAAAAACACACAAAACCAAAGTAAAGTAAGTAAACACAATAAAATATTAACAGCTAGCAAAATAACCAGACTATAAATTCACTCCTCTTACTATATTAATACAGTTATTTACGCAGGCAATAAATATAAAATATTAATAGATATAGAATAAAAATTATATATGCCCTACAGTTAAAAAAATATAGAAAAAGTTTCTGTGCCATAACCATACTAATAGTTTTGCAAGCTATTAACTAGATGTATAACACGCACATCAGTTTTCCTGACTTGAAATCTATCATTCTGTACTTTACAAATTTTAAATGTTGCTGTTTTTCAGACCTCAATGTTCCCCATTCATTTTGGGTCTTTTGCCCAAATGGACATGTGAACCATACACTAGAGAACTACTTATCCTGGTCCCAAAAGTGCTTTTTCAAACGGTAATTGGACTTTCTTTGTTTTTCCTCAAAGACGTTTCCCTTCTCATCCAAGAAACTTCTTCAGTTCTGAATGAAAGAAGAAGTTCTGAAGAGGAACTAAGGAAGCTTCTTGGATGAGAAGCAAAACGTCTTCAAGGAAAAATAAAGAAAGTCCAGTTGCCTTATGGAAAAGCACTTTTGGGGCAACCGTGACCTGGATGACTGAGAATCTCCAGACATTTTGCTTATAGTGTATTATCAAAAGTTCCGCTCAATTGCATGAAAGAATCTCTGAAGACTCTGACTGGGAAAGTAAACCAGAGGATTCCTCTCCTCCCTCCCTCTTCCTCCCTGAGCTGCTTCACTACCCTGAAGATGTTCATTATAGGGTGTTTCTTTTTTCTTCTATTGCCACATCTTATACATAAGATGCTGGCTAGACACTCATTCAAATTCAGGGAAATAAATTTTAACTTTTTTTGTTACTTTGGGGGATTTTGATATAGCAGGAACCAAACAAGTTTCCTTTCTTGAGTGCGGATGAGACTACCTTTACATGTTCTGCTTTTCCTTCAGGGAATTACATAGATATTGAAATAATTAGTTCTTAATCCAGAGAGAGTGAGGAATTCTTTCAAATATCTTCAGTAGTGGATTGTGTGGAAAAACAAAATCCAGCTGAATGATAAATTAGACATATCTAAATATTTCATGGTTCCAAGTTTTGCAGAAATATTTGATGCTTGGACCGAACAAGAAGTTCTCAATCTCTTTAAGTCTGAAGTTTGTTGGTGTAACTGTGATAGGAATGATAGTGTTTCCCCAAATTTTGATTTTGGAACTATCAGGAGCATCATTTGTACCTCCTAACTCCAGAAAACTATCAGAATATCAAAGTTGGAAGGGATTTTGGTAGTTTTCTAATCTAACCCCACATTGAAGCTGAAGACCTTCTACCATTCCAGACAAATGGATATCCAATCCAGTATTTAAATTAAAAAAAAAAATCTCTACTGGTTTTGTGGGCATGGCTTGGTGGGGGAGGACCTGTGACTGAGTGGGCTTGGCCAACTCAGCATCACTCATAGCTACACCCACTCAGTCACAGGACCCCTCTACCAAGCCACGCTCACAGAACCCAGTAGGAAAATTTTTAAAATTTCTATTCTGCATATTTTCCCCTGTTGCGAGATGCCTGCAGCCGTAGCCTTCTTTTTTCGGTGCGTCTGGAGGCGCTTCTTGTGCCAAAAGATGCAGCGGCTGCAGGCTTCTTGTAGCAAAAGTTACCAGAGCTGCTCCCCTTCTTAAACCTGCCGCTGCCATCACCACCCTGTTCCATGCGCATGCACACACGGTTGCCTGCCAACGATGATGAATGATGAATGAATAAATAAACAGTGTGCGCATGCACGGCCAGCGCATGGAACAGGGTAGTGATGGCGGCAGCACATTTAAGAAGGGGAGCATGGTGAAAGAAGAGTGGGCAGCGGGCAGCAAGCGGGCAGTGGCTCCGGGGCAAGGCTGGAGCCAGGGAATGATGCATTCTCTGACCTGGTCAAGGCAGGTGGCAAGCGGGTGGTGGCTTTAGGGCAAGGCCGGAGCCAGGGAATGGTGCATTCCCTGTCCTGGTTGAGGCAGGCAGTGAGTGGGCAGAAGCTCTGGGGCCTCGGGGAATTGCACATCCCTGGGCCCCAGCCCCCAACCCAAGATGAAGGGTGAGCAAGCAGCATGCATTGCTTACCTTTGGTGAGCTGAGCAGGGGAGGCAACTGGCAAGGCGAGTAGCTGGGCTGCGTGGCAAAGGGAACTTATATAGGGCGGGAGTGGGTGGGTGGGCCGAGCAGCCGGAAGCACTGAGTGCCTGGAAGGAGCGAGCGAGCCGGAAGAGGGGAGCGGGCAAGAGGGCAGGTGTGGGAGGGGCCACCAGGGATGATTGCTACCAGTTCAGCAAACTGATGCCAATCATTCCTACTGGTTCACCCGAACTGGTCCAAACCAGTAGGATTTCACCCCGATCCAATCTCTTCTTAAGAACCTCCAGTGATGAAGTACCCACAGGTCATTCCGCTGGGTAATCATACTCACTGTCAGGGATGTTTTACCTTAATTCAAGGTGGGATCTCTCTTTGATAATCCTCCATCCATTGCTTCTTGTCCTGTCCTCATGTGGCTTGGACAATGGGTTGACCCCCTTTTTTCTGTGACAGTCCCTCAAGCTTTGGAAGACTGCTATCAAATCAAATCAAACCAAATAGCAATAAGATTTAAGCTTGTATGCCACCCCATAGTATTCTCTGGGTGGTTTACAATGTCTAAGTATTATTTGCGTATTTCCCCCAACAATCTTATTTTTCCGACCTTGGAAGGATGGAAGGTTGAGTCAACTTTGAGTCCCTTCAGGATCGAACTTCAGATTGTGGGCAGAGTTAGCCTGCAATATTGCACTTTAACCATTGTGCTGCCAGGGCTCTATGAACAAATGGTATTAAGCAGTGGTGAAATCCACTTACCTTCGTTACTGGTTTGGGAACAGGAGCACGTTGGAGCATGCGTGTGCTATGCACGTGCGCTTCTTCTGCACATGCACAGATCCTCTGCACATATGCAGAGGGTAAAAATGGGATGTAATGACATCCCGGCAGGTGGAGCCTCCTGCCACCGCGCTACTGGTTTGTGTGACCTGGAGAGATCTGGCTGGATTTCACTGCTGGTATTAAGATGGTGATCTGCGATGATGTAGTCATTGCTAAAATCCCAAGCATTTTAACACAGAAGAGAGCTTCCAGTCCTGTTCAGAAAACGTGAAGGTAAAAGAAAAAGAAGCATCTTTGAGGTAGGACTAGAGCTGAATGAACTCTTGAAATGGAGCAGAGAATACAGGTTGACATTTTTTTTAATTTATTTTTTTTTAATTTGATTTATATGCCGCCCTTCTCCAGAGACTCAGGGCGGCTTACAATGCATTAAGCAATAGCCTTCATACTTTTGTATATTTATACAAAGTCAGCTTATTGCCCCCACAAATTGGGTCCTCATTTAACCTACCTTAGGAAGGATGGAAGGCTGAGTCAACCTTGAGCCTGGTGAGATTCGAACTTACAGTAATTGCAGACAGCTGGTTTTAATCACTATGCTTTTAGTCTGCTGAGCTAAACCAGGCTCATATTTATGGCAAGTTTGACCTGACATGAGTAAGAACTATTGACGGGCCCATACACACACCATTGATTCATCTGTTCCTTCTAAGAAGTCGTCTGAATTAGTGCCTACCACTATATCTTCAAGCAATAAATAGCTTCCTGGTGTCGATAATTATTTCTTTGGTGTCAGGCTAGAATTTACTGCAAATTAGGGAGCCCAGGTTCCATCTCTATATACCAACAAGCTTGATTGTGTATTCTGTTACACTTAAAATTAAATTAACCGGAAAGAAATCAGGTTGGTTGCTTGCGAGAGGTATGTGTGGGTGTTTCCAGACCTCTCATTCTGAAATTCCATTAGGGAAAAAGCACGGGACACTGACTCACTATTTTAAAAATTAAACTCATACTGTCCAAGCAAAGTAGCTTGAGGTGATCTTTAAAGCTGGAAAATAATGACTTCTACGCATACATATTCATATTTTGCACCTTACAATTTCTCCTCTTTGATCCTTGTTCTATTCTGATGTTAGTCTAATGAAAAGTAATCAGCCTGAAATCAGAATTTATTTAGTGTGTAATGAGAACATGACAGAAGAGAAGTAAACATAGACACACAATCCACGTAATTATATACAAAACTTCTAATGGGGCACGACAATGGCCTCCTAACTGGATGTCCGATTCAGCTATCGAGATCTCTTCTGACTTTGCTTCATGCAGATCTTCTAAGGAACCAGAGGACACACATCATGGATAATCTTGCACAATATGTTTAATAGTTTGCACTACAATCACAACAAGGAGAATCTTTCCATCCCTGCTAATGCAGGGCAGATGCACTTCTTCCAGTATCACATTTAAAATCATTGAAAGAATTTAATACCTAAATCCAGGTCTAAAGGTTTGTATTCCCAGTTCTAGTCTAACACCTACCCATAATTTTATTGTACTAATTAATCCGCTGCACTGTAAAAATACTAAGTTTGGAAAGCCAGATATCTTCATTCATTTAAAGCAGAGAAAAATAGGACACATTTTTGTAACTAAAAATAAAAATCCCTCATTTCAGTGCAGTTAATCTTAAACCAATGATCCCATATGCAGTTCAAAAGCCATCTCCTGAAGAGAGCCCTTGGGAAAGGAGATGAATGTTTTTATTAAAGAAATAATCTAAATTTATTGCACAAGTATATTAAAAATTAAGGATTTCCCCTCATTGGTAGTCAAACAGAAATTCCCCATGAGTAAGCAAAGTGAGGGTAGAGGGGAAGCTGTCTTCCTTCAAATGAGCAGGACTCCTCTTATAGCAACAGCATCAAAACAAGACTATTCTGACTTTCTTCTCCAGCAGTTTCTGGACTCTCTTTGTCAAGTCACATGTCTTCCTACAGAGTTCTCCCACCCTCCCCAACATCAGATCTTTTAAATTAAATAAAAAAAAATAGGGATGAATTATTAACAATCCTGATGAATCCTACTTTTATTCTACTTCCAACTTTCTTCATGATTCCTGTTTTGAGACAATCCAATCATTTTGCAGGAACC
The DNA here is from genome assembly GCA_012654045.1 of Ptyas mucosa. Lineage (NCBI taxonomy): Eukaryota > Metazoa > Chordata > Lepidosauria > Squamata > Colubridae > Ptyas > Ptyas mucosa. The sequence continues at coordinate 643,316 of WNWU01000394.1, read as the reverse complement.
CAGCTGTTTTCTTCTGGCTATCATTTCTTGCTATCATGATCACAATCACTATCCATCACAAAGATGCTGTGATGAGCATAAGTCACTCGCTAATAAGTGGGAAAGAGTCTACTAATAGTAGGAGCTATTGTGCCCTCATTAATTGATCTTGTGCTCTTTTCCCTACGGATCAGCTCCTCAAAGCTAAATGGGAAGTAGATTTATGGCTGATGGATTTAAATAATATAACAGTGCAGGGTTATGGTTTTCAAAGCAACTCTGAGTGTAACTTATTTTCCTAGGAGGTACTCACACCACACCAGGAGAAACACAACTTCTTCATAGAGTACCAAGAGAAGAGAATATTTGTAGCTCAGGTTTGAATTGTGGAGTCCTCCATGCTCTCTGAGCTTGGTGGTTTTCTTGTAGATGTTTCAATACCCAACAAGATAACATCTTCACTGCTAGAAGGCAGTGGGGTTTAGACACAATTGGTTTGCTCTTTTAGTGTTGGTGGAAGTATTTTTTTCTTTTTTCTTAGTAGTTCCTTAAGTAGATTGTTTGTCTTTCTCATTCAAAAGAGACCATCAAAAAGCTAAAATGGAAAAAAAAAAGATTAAAACACCTCCTCACCAGCAGACAACAACCAGATAAGCAGTGATTAACACAGGATTAATACCAGACAACAATCTCTCAGCAAATAATATCCCAAAAAATACCCCAATTCAGACAAACAACCCAACAGTAAACTACAGCTTAATCAAGGAACTACAAAGAAAGGGGTGGGAAAAACTACTAGTATATAAACAGAGGACAAACCTCCTTTCAAGCCCTGATGATGTTACCTAATTGGGTACTGAAACATCTGCAAAAAAGCAATCAAGCTCAGAGAGTTTGTGATGCATTTGTGATGCATTTGTGATGCATTTGAACTAATTTCAGTTTTGGAAACTGCTTTCAGAGGGAAGTCTTTGAATCACATGTTACCCTAGTCCACTCTTGATGTAACCTTATCATGGATAACGACATATAAATCAAATTTAAAAAAAAACAAACAGCAATTGTGAGAGTTCCCATCAACCGATTAAATATTCTCCTTGTCACAGTGGACTCATTAAATGTACATTTTAGTAAATTAATCCCTTTGGCGAGATGGTCTCACCCCAGCTAGGAAGGATTCAATCCCAAGATTCTGAACCCACCAGCTGATTTGTACAAGACTTCTATTTTGTACCATTTAACACCCAGCATAACTCCCTTACAGAATGTATTGCCACAAAAAATGAGAATTCCCTCTACAGAGAAGACGTTATTTATAAAAGTTGCTAGGGCAACCGATGGCAAACCATACCAAGTTGGCAGAGAAAATGAACAGGAGAAATTATGTGCCATTATTTTTATTTGCATCTTAACATTCTAATAAATTCCATGTTTCCAAAGAATTTTTGCTGGCACAATCTCACGAGCTACATGAAACTCATATTTGTTAGGGTTGCCTCCTTATCCTCCTTGTCTTTTTTATTTATTATTAAATAAAAATCTGTTTGCCATCCTCCTCCTCCTCTCCCCACCCTAAGAAATGCAACACTAGAAAAAAAAATACTGCACATGCCTAAAGGGTTCAAGAAACTACAGGATATTTTCATTTGTAAACTTAAGGAGAAGCGGGGTGAATTCTTTTGCTGGAGATGCTTACTACCTCGACGTCCGGTGCATCCCAGCAAGGAGAACCCACAGAAGAGGGCAGGAGAATTAGCCTAGAACTACAGAAGGACTTGTTATTGAAATGCTTAAGAAAGCTTGTTTAGGCATGTGCCACATGGTATTTATGTTATCCCCCCCCCAAATAGTCTGTAGTCCTTTATGCACTGTTTGCATGATGTCCTAAAAGAGCTAATTGATGATCCTATTTTCTTAAGTATGGAAATAATTATTGAAATGTTTTCTTTTGCTCAAAATTATTAGGGGAGTGAGATTACTGTGATTAACTAGACGATGGGGTTTAAAAGAGTGTTAGATTGATTTCCTATAAATTATTATCTGGCACAGAGGCAGAAATGTTCTCAAGCACTTGCTTGCAGTACATAGTATGACTTTTCATGCTCTGGGAACAGCCCAGCCAGACTTACTGTAGAAAATTGATACAACTCAAATATGCATCCAAATATTTCATTTTACACAATTGCAAACTTTTGCTTTGGTGAAGGTTACTTTCATCATAGTTCTTGCATTCCTTCTCAAGATTGAACATATAATATATATATATATATATATATATATATATATATATATATATATATATTGTGGGTAAGGGGACACTCAGAGGTATTCATTCATTTCCTGAAACCCAAGAGAAAACGGATACAAATAAAAACATGCATAATTGCTAACTCTGGATTCTGAGTCAAATTGACTGCCTCGTGGATGTGCTTCATGTACCGTACTAATGTGATTTATTTAGTGTGAGTCCATCCATTGTTTAAATTGTGGTTTATGATTAGTGCAATAGTAAATAAACAAATCTTTATTCACTGACTCTGCCTTAAAAGATGGGCAGCCCATATCTATGTAAAATGAATGCCTACCACACTGTAGTCAAAATGGGCCCAGAGTGATATCTTCCAAAATTCACTTTCGTACTCCTTCTTTTATTCCAATTGCTATTTACTAATTATATGGCTCAGCCTTCAGGGTTTTAGGACTACACAATTATGACTTCTTGGAGAGAGAGAAGGAGAAGGTTCATGAATTTTCCTACACGTTCAATGGAGCACAGAGATTGGACTCCTTTCATTCTTAACCCATTCGTTTCCACACACATTCTGTCAGGTTGGAAGACGATATCCCCGTTTTGCCTTTTGTTATTTAAAGCTATGAGACAATGATTCGTAACTGTTCACCCTGTGCCATCGCCGTCATTTAAATACAAGGGTCTCTGAAGTGCATTTCACTGGGCCTGTAGCCAAAAATATTGGAATGTAGGATCCCAGAGGATATTGTGGTTGACATGAAATGAAAAAGTATGAAGTTTAGAGTATAAATGTATTTAATTTATTAAGCAGCATCAATACAATTAAATTTCAATTAAGTATAACAAGTTCAATAACAATCATTGTAAACTCTCCAGTGCTGATCCACCTTCCAGTATGTATGTAGTAACGTATTTCTTTGTTCAGAGATTTTGGATTAAATGGGTTGTTCACTTTTTCTCTAGTTCCATAAATAAAAAAAATCTAGAAATGTTGGGCACAAAAAATTGGGATCGCACATTAAGTTCCAGTTAAGCTCATGCCTACACAGAAGACTCTGGTCAACTGATGGGCAACACTAAATTAGCACTAAATAACAGAACTCAAGAGGGGTTAGACTGAGACCGTTTCTGGAAATGTAAGGATTCTAGGCTGATTCCTCTCTTGACTCCACCCCCAAACTATGCCTATTCTCCTCCTATAAAAGGTGTGTGTGTGTGTGTTTAAATAAAGTTTAAATTTCAAGGAACGGGTAAGAAGTCATACCCCTTTTAAATGCGAGTCAGATGAGTAGCACTTTTTGGTTCAGAAAGCACTAATCTGGAGCCATTGAATTGTGCCACCTATGGAACCTTTATCAGATGTTCTTCCTATACTCCTGCTAACACAATCACACATAGTTGACAGTTAGCACTGTAGTCCATTCTTGGAACCACTTTAGATATTTTTCTATAATTTACAGTTGCCAGGATGATGTATTTTGTTTTCAACATAGTTCTGTTTTTCTGCTTCATGGAATAATAATGGAGTGGATAAATGATGTGTGAATTCCAAATGATGAGTATTTGTTCATGAAAAGAGGCAACTATGCCCCTCCCCCCCAAAAAATTAGGAGGGTTCCCCTCTCTTGAACTGGGCAGCAACTTTGCTCCCTGTTGTGGCTTGATGTAAAAGAGCTAAGCTGGTCTTCTTTCTCTCTTTCTCTTTTGTCGTAAGACTGATACTAATAAATAAATTAAGAGCACATTTGATATAACAAAGTTTCACTTCTTTTAACTGCAAAGCAAATAAAGTATAAATGGAATGATTATTAGAGTCGGGCAAGGGTAACAATATAGTATAAAAATGAAGGTTTATTTGGCTTTGTTTTTGCTAGTTCATATAAAACTGTACCTATATTTTTACATTGCTATGCACCAGACCCACAATGCAATCTTTAAAAACCTGCAATGGGGCTTCTGGTTACTTATTTACATAATATGTGTTACAAGTGAAAAATACCTAACTATCAATATGTATATATGTATGAGACTTCACAGGGTTAAAATCTAGATACACCCAATGTCCCTCCCACTGACTCCTCCTTACCTTTACTCCACCTTCTGTGTATATAAGTTGATGCTTTGGTTGAAACCTTGTCTTGTCTGATGATCTCCTGCAACAGAAAGTATATAAATAAATATTGTTGAACCTCTATGGCTTGTATTCTGATCATTGAGCCTATCAAAAAAGAAAGATAAGCAACAGATTGGTAGCAGAGGATGGTTGGGAGGCCCAACCAACCTAAAGATGCAAGAAACACCAAAATTGATTGAAGAAAGAAGAAGACCCATCACAAGACCAATTAAAAAGAGAATGGCAGCTCAACTGACTTCTACAGGAAACACTTCCAAAGAAAAGGCAGAGAAAAACGAGCAGTTCCTCAACACTGACAATCTGCCAGACATCAAGAAATCACGAACCGAAAGTAAACATACTCCATCAACCCTCAAAAAGGAAGATGACACAAAAAAGAAAATAATTGAATTAATAAAGGCAACACCGAATGATTCAAATCTGCTTGTGAAACTCCGCAACCTCATAGAAGATCATGGAGCAGCAGCAGGTGAAGAAAAAGCCAAATGCAACCAAAATGGAGAAAGCATGGTAGGAAAGTTATATTCTAACTCTATACCCACCGATGAAACCGGCGACAGTTTCACGCCTTTTTCATGACGGCCATCTTGCATGACAAACTCATTAAAGATGGCCGACCAACAACATCCAGTAGGATTCCAAGATTTGAATCCCAAAGCGGGAAGCGGGACCTATGATAATAACACCTACCCAACACGTGAAATAAACAGAAAACAACCAAGAGATGACCCACCTAACCAACTCTCTGCACTAGAAATAGATAATGCCATGCGAGTGCTAACCGTGGCATTTGGGACAAAAATCAAACTACCGGACCCACAACTGGACAATCCGGAGAGACCCAATAAGACTACCTATGACAGAAACTATACAGAGCTAGACTACCTAGGAGATGAAACCGTCACCCACAAAAGACATACAAACCGCCGCCAACCGAAGACGACTACCCGACGCTCAGGCGAGCCATGCAAGACCCAAGAATTAAAAGACTATACTCACCAACCAGAAGACATCCCGATGGCGACGATCCAAATCAAACCCCGTTCTCCAGCCGCCCGGAAGAACAGAGCCGCGGGAATCTCCGTGGAGACTTTGTGAGCCTTCAGAGCTGCAGAGACACCCAGCCAACTAGAACGACTTCCCAGGTGACTATAGACTACCTGGGGCCTTCCAGAGTCGAGACGGAGGACCATCCAGCCAACTGGGGCCTTCTACCTAGAGCCGCGAGCACAGGATCCTTCCTCGGCGACTGCTGGAGGAAAATGAACTCCGAGCATGCGCAGAACAAGAAAAAAGGAAGAGAACATAGAGACATGTCAGTACAGATATACACCAAACATAGAGACAAGTCAGTTCAGATATACATCAAGCATACCAATACCATATTGTGAGTTCACTAAAGACTTAAACCATGGACAGCGACAGACAGTAAGTAACTTTTCACACAACCCAGGGGCTCTTCCAGCAGACTTTGTTCAATTAAATTTAGATGGTGCTAACTTATTGGAATGGAGTCAGCAGCTCCAAGTTATATATTTAAGAGAAAACATGTTGTTTTTTATCAATGATCCTCCTAGCAAGCCCTGGACTTTTGAATTGGACTGTCTGCATCATAAGGCTTATTACATTCTTATTGCTACCATATCACAAAGCATTTATCCCAGTATTGAACATAATTTAACTGTTTCTGAAATATTTCAAAAATTATTTAACCTGTTTTACAGTAAGAATGTAGCTACAACAACCAGGATTTCCAGGGAGTTTCACTCTGCTAAACTAAAAAGTGGAACCCCCATGAGTGAACATATTTTAACCTTAAATGCCACCAGAGCTGAACTCATTCAAAGAGGGGAGAATATTTCTGAAGGCAGCATGAAGAGTATAATAATCAATTCACAGGATTCTAGTTGGGATAATTACATAACCCTATTGGATAGTCTCAGCCTAGAACATTTAACACTAGAAACTCTCACAAATAAACTCATAGCAGAGGATAATCTGAGGGGGGAGCGCCTTCTATGCCACAAGGAAAGTAGAAACAAAAAGAGAGTAGAGTTCCAAGGCAGAGATAGATATGCACCAGAATGTCACACATGTGGTTCAAGGAACCATTATAGAAAAGAGTGTCCTAAAAATATAGGGAATAATTACATATTACATATTACATCATATTACAAAGAGAGACCAGATAGAAAAACTAATTTCCTAGACAGGCACTCACCCGATTATAGATATAAATGTAGGGAATCTCCCAACCCAAAGGATAGAACAAAATACAGGGACAATTCCAGAGAAAGTAAATATGGATCACTATACGGAGTAGGAGACAATAGACTCACACAAAAAGATTCAGGCAACACATGGCTCATTGATTCTGGAGCTACAAATCATACCACCCATGATAAAGAACTCCTCAGTGACTTCTCAGAAAAGAATTACCACATCAAAGTGGCAAATCAGAACAAAGTTTTAGTGAAAGGAATAGGCAACATACACATTAAAGGCATAGGAAAAATAGAGGGGGTATTGTTCATCCCTGAAATCCCACATAACATATTGGCTACACTCAAATTAAGTGAAGAAAATGGAAGGTTGGGAGAGTATACATGTCAAAAAACAAAAGGAACATAGGCAAAATTATCACAAAAGGGGGATTAACATATCTGCAACCAGAAAGTGAGGTAATAGCATACACACATACACACAATTAGAAAACAAAAAATGTAAAACTGATAGTGACAAAAGGAATGAGGATGATATAGGGCCGTGATGGCGAACCTATGGCACGCGTGCCACAGGTGGCACGTGGAGCCATATTAGTGGGCACGCCAGCTCAGCTCTGGGGCGCATGCGCCCGCTGGCCAGCTGATTTTTGGGCCTTCAGGGCCCGCCAGAAGTAGGGAAACAGGCCGTTTCCTGCTTCTGGAGGGACTGGGGTGGGTGGGGAAGGCCCATTTTTCTTTCATACCTGGCTCCAGATCCTGTCTATTTATCTGGGAAAAACAAAAACAGCCTTTCACACTCCCTTGGAGGCCCTACGGAGGCTGAAAGGGCCCATTTCCTGACTTCCGGTGGGACAGGAAGTGACGTTTTTTGCTGTCCCCGGCCTCCAAAGACTCCTAGAGAGGCTCTTAGAGATTCCTAGAGAGGCTCCTAGAGACTCCTAGAGAGGTTCTGGAGGCTAGGGACAGCAAAAAATGTCACTTCCTGTCCCACTTTCAGCCTCCGTAGGGCCTCCAAGGGAGTGGGAAAGGCTGTTTTCACCCTTCCCAGATAAATAGACAGGATCTGGAGCCAGGTAAGAAAGAAAAACGGGCCTACCAGGCCATCATGTGCCAGGAGGGGGGGAGGGGGTTGCACACACATGCGTGTGGGCATGTGCGCACACGACCCTCCCCCACCCCCCCTCTCCTGGCACGCGATGGCAAAAAGGTTAGCCATCACTGACATAGGGGATGAATGCACAAATGACTCCACTCCCAATGAGAAAATATCCAATGGTAAACCAATGCTTGATGAATGCGCTCAATTGCTTCATAGGAAACTGGGACATGCCAGTTTCCCTGTTATTCAAAAAATGTTAGAATGTTCTGATGATTTAAAAGTAAAAAATTGCAAAAATTATTTGGAATGTTCTGTACGCAAATCTTCAAAACTTAAAAACAAACCTAGACCTAGAAAAGCTACACGCACCACACATTCAATTTTTCAACTGGTACACATGGATTTGGTTGGCCCCATGAAGCCATCAATTAAGTACAGAAAAAGATACTTCTTAACCATAGTAGATGACTTCAGCAGGTATGGTTTCGTATATACACTCAATCATAAAAACGAAGTATTTAAAAAATTTAAAGAATTCCACAAAAGAGTAGAAACACAACATAATGTAAAAATCAAACAAATAATGACAGATAGAGGGTCAGAATTTTTATCAAAAGAATTCTCTAATTAGCTAAGAATGCAGGGAATATTGCATTTTAAATCGTCTCCTTTTTCAGCTTTTCAGAATGGCGTCGTAGAAAGGAAAAATGGTTTGTTACAAACCATGGTTAGATGTGTGTTAGACGATGCAGGATTAGGACAAAATTTCTGGGCCAAAGCACTCACATATTCAAATTATACCATAAACAGATTGTGGTCTAGCGTAATTGGCAAAACACCCTACGAAGTTATGTACAGCAAAAAACCAAAAATTGGCCATCTACATATATTTGGTGTTACCGCTGATGTTTATGTACCAAAACAATTAAGACCCAAAGATGAAAAAGTATCTAAAAGGTTAAAATTCATGGGATATGAATCCGGAACTAAAGGATACCAATTCATAGATAAAAATAATAAATTCATTATATCAAGAACAGCAGTATTCCATGAGCATGCAAATTGGTCTAAAATACATCTTAATGAATTATGCCCCGAATTAGAAAACACAATAGATATACATAGAGAAGACAAACCACCCGTGATTGAATCCAAAACACAAAAAATTAACAAGCCCAGACACCAAGAGGTAACTACCAGAGAATGGAAAAAGAATCACCCCATCATACAAGTAGATACTCTGACTGAAAAAGAGGCAAGATATATGCATGATGCAGAATCACTTCCCAATAGACCCATCAGGTCTAATAGAAACACAGTACCAAAAAGATTAGAAGACTATATACTATCTATCAATGCAAACAAAATAATAACACCAAACACATATGATGAAATACTAAAATTACCTCAGACAGAGAGGGTCAAATGGGAACAAGCAATGGAGAAAGAGATGGATAGCTTAAAAGAGTTAAATGTATACACACCCGCCAATCCACCAATAGGTAAAACACCCATCGGAACTAAATGGATATTCAAATCTAAAGAATTGGAAGATAGCAAATTATTATACAAAGCTAGACTAGTGGCCCAAGGGTTTGCATAAAGGTTCCCTGATGATTATGTAGATACATATTCCCCAACTGTTAGATCAGAAAGTGTTAAAAGTGCACTAGTACTGGCAACCATTCTCAACTTAGACGTATATCAGTTTGACGTGCAAACTGCATATTTGCATGCTAACCTTGATAAAGAAATATATGTAAGAGCACCCCCAGGGAAAAACACTCAAAAAGGAGAAACATGGTTATTAAATAAGAGTTTATATGGATTGAAAAAATCTGGAAAGAGATGGTACAAATGTTTATCAAGAATACTTAATGAGATGGGTTTTTCAGCTACTTCCGCAGATTTATGTTTTTTTACCAGAAAGACAGACAACGCAATAGAGTACGTACTTATTTATGTTGATGATATCCTATATTTTGGGCAAAACAAAAATAGATGTGATGAATTTGCAGAAAGGTTAAACAAACATTTCACTTTAAAGACTTTGGGGAGAGTAAATAAATATCTGGGGGTTCAAATTGATAAGACCGAAGGAGGATTCAAATTGTCCCAAAAGGAAAAGATTTTAGAACTTCTACAAAAATGTAACATGATGGAATCAAAATCGTGTGAGACTCCCATGCAGACTGATTTTACAAGAAATATGAATAACGAATACGAGTTGTTTAAGGACAACACATTGTACAGATCTGTTATTGGCTCATTATTGTATATTACCAATTGGACCAGACCGGACATTACTCTCACTGTTAATCTTCTGTCTAGACACGTAAGCAATCCTAATACTTATCACTGGGAAGGGATAAAAAGAATCCTAAAATATCTAAAATTCAGTGCTGATGTTTGCTTGTATTTGGAACCAGTTCACTCAGATAGACCTATTCTAACATGCTATGCTGATGCAGGTTGGGCTGGGGATTCCAAAAGTAGAAAAAGTACTTCTGGCTATGTCTTTCTAATAAACAACTGTCCAGTGCACTGGTATACTGGTAAACAAAATTTAATCGCCACCTCTACAGCTGAAGCTGAATATATTTGTCTATCAAAAGCAGCCAATAATTTAACGTGGTTTGACGACTTATTATCCAACATTTGGTCTGAACCTATTTATCCTATAATCATCCATGAAGACAATAAAGCTGCAAGAGAAATCTCAACATCTGAAGCAATAGGTCAAAGATCGCGTCATATAGATATTAAATACAAACATGTAAGACAGTTATCTAATATAGGTTTTATTAGAGCTTTACACTGTGAAACTAATGAACAAATTGCAGATATTTTGACAAAATCTTTGCCAACTAAACAACATGCTTATCTAACTTTGGAACTAAATGTATATATGTAAAATACAAAGAATGAATAATAGTTTGGTATTTTAGAGGAGGATTTGTTACAAGTGAAAAATACCTAACTATCAATATGTATATATGTATGAGACTTCACAGGGTTAAAATCTAGATACACCCAATGTCCCGCCCACTGACTCCTCCTTACCTTTACTCCGCCTTCTGTGTATATAAGTTGATGCTTTGGTTGAAACCTTGTCTTGTCTGATGATCTCCTGCAACAGAAAGTATATAAATAAATATTGTTGAACTTCTATGGCTTGTATTCTGATCATTGGGCCTACCAAAAAAGAAAGATAAGCAACAATATGCAATCATTGTGAAAGTCTTTTTAGATGTGTGGGTTTCACAAGGAAACTTCTATTTTAAAAAAACCAAAACCAAAATTGTGTTATGGCAAAGACCCCTTTTTATTAATATTAGCAGTTTTTAGAGAAGTTCTTGTCAACATATATGCCTAATCTAGAGCCATGGTGGCTCAATGGTTAGAATGCAGTACTGCAGGGCTAACTCACTGCTCACTCCAGGAGTTCGATCCTGACCAGCTCAAGATTGACTCAGCCTTCCCTCCTTCCAAGATTGGTAAAAATGAGGACCCAGATTGTTGGGGGCAAGATTCTGTAAACTGCTCAGAGAGATCTGTAAAGCACTGTGAAGTGGTATATAAGTCTAAGTGCTATTGCTATTGCTAATCAAGTTACTGTACTTCACCAGGTGTGTTCTAAAATATTCATATCTTTCCTTGCTGTTGAGGTCTTTCTCCAGACTCAACCTATGACACCCAGTGACATGTACAAGTGAAAGAACAGCCATAAAAATAGCATAGACTGTACCTGGCTGATGCCACGACACTGTGAAGAAATATCTTTTGAAACTGATTGAGTGAGCAATTAATTGTTAATGCCCCATCAAGTCAGTCTCAACTCTTAGGGAACACTTGGATTAGGGGTGTCCAACCATGGCAAGTTTAAAACCTGTGGTCTTCAACTCCCAGCAGGTCTGGCTGGGGAATTCTGGAAGCTGAAGTCCACAGGTCTTAAAGTTGCCAAAGCTGGACACCCCTGACATAGTTAGATCTTCTCTGGGATGGTTTTGAACCTGACTGCAACAGGATGCTATCCCTTCTCAGCCTTTTAACTAAGATTTACAAATGTTTTGTAAGTTTGGGCCAAATTCTATTTAAATCATTTAAAATTATTTTAACTTTTGTATACTATATTTTTAGTTGGCTGTTCACTGCCCTGAGTCCGAAAGGAGAAGGGTGGTATAAAAATTTAATAAATAAATAAATAAATAAATAAATAAATAAATAAATAAATAAAT
>WNWU01000394.1:598123-622876 GCA_012654045.1 Ptyas mucosa | reverse complement strand
GAGCAGAGCAGAGCAGAGCAGAGCAGAGCAGAGCAGAGCAGAGCAGAGCAGAATAAACAGAATGGAACGGAACAGAACAGAATAGAATAAAAATGGTATTGTCTCTTTAAATCAGTACACTAATCAGTGTACATTAAAATAAGAAATTTCATTCAGCTCTCAAAAGATAACCATTATGCATATACCCACATACACCCACATATATGACACAGAGAAATAACACAGTCTACTTCGGATGTATTCATGGTGAAAAAACTGAATCTTGCAAGTTTACCAGATGGATGGCATAACGAACAAAGCTGTTACAGAATCTGGTAGTCCTGCTAGAAATATTTCAGAACCTCTTCCCAGAGGGGAGCAACAGAAACAGACCATGAAGTGGGTGTGTGGGGTCTCTAACAGTGCTTGTGTTTTTACTTGGAGTTGGGGACTTTCTGGAACGCTGACAGGTTAGAGCTCTAAGTACATAGTGCTTATAAGCAGTGTCCTGAATCACAGGGAGTAAGCTTCCTACAATCTTCTCGGTTGTCCTCACCACTCTCTGTATGGACTTTCTATCTGAGGCACAGCTGCCACCAAACCAAACAGAGTGTTGATCCTAAAGCTGACATATCTGTAGCCATGTTTTATTGTAGTCATTTCCTATTCTTTCTCTAAGCTTTTTCTAGGTATTCTGTAAGGGAATCTAATGAGGCTTCAGGCTCACCACATTCTAGCAGTAGGAAGGGGGGTTGCAGAGATAAGGGGGGATGCAGAGATAAGGGGGGATGTTATGGCTAGGCAGCATTCATTCCCATGGGAACTGAGAATATGCCTGCAGATGGCTGAAGGTGGTGTTTGGAGTCACCGGACAGTTGGACTGTGAGCTGATTGGAGAATGTGACTGTGGGGGGAAGTTTCAAACTTTTGCTTTTTACTGGATGCAATTCCGGGGTTTGGTCAGAGCCGGAATTACACCAAGACCTTGTCAATTTGATATGTTCCTAATAAATGGATTTTGATTCAATATGACTGCCTTGGATTGTTCATTCTGGGCAGTGGTGGGATTCAACCAGTTTGCACCACTTCCTGGAGAACCGGTTGTTAACTTTCTGAACAGTTTGGTAAACTGGTTGTTGGAAGAAATCATTAGGGCACAGAACCGGTTGTTAAGTTACTTGAATCCCACCACTGATTCTGGGGACTTATTATTTGGAAGCTTGACCCAGACATGTAGTTCTCAATGGTACCTTTGTAAAAAGTGACCAGGACAGAAGGAGAAAGACGTGCTCTCCTCATCCTTTATCAACTGTAAACCATTTTACTGTCCATGCGAGTTCTTCTCATTTCTACTAATTGCTGTTTATGTCCCTCCACAAGCCGGTGTAAACAAGGCATTATGAACTCTAGCTGACCAGATTATGGAGGCTGAAGCCAAATACCCTGATTCACTGGCCATTATTTTGGGAGATCTAAACAAAGCAAATTTAAGGAAAGAGCTACCAAAAGAACAAGAAGAGAGAGCATTAAGAGCGAGGGTGAAAGAAGTTAAGAACGACTAGATCGACAATACAAATAAATAAATAAGAAATGGAAGAAGAAATTAAAACACTAAAAGATGCTTATCAGTCCTTACCATGAGCAGCTGAGGACACTCTGATCATTGCATGATTCACCTTGTACTTGCTTACAGGAAAAGACTTAAAACACAAAACCAACAATTAAATCAGTGAAGACCTAGATGGAGGAGGCAAAGTTAAAGCTACAGGCCTGCCTTGATTGCACTGATTGGAATGTTTTTGAGAGTACCTCTGCAGACTTAGATGAACTCACAGAGACTGTAACATCATATGTCAGCTACTGTGGAGACCTATGTGTACCCACCAGGAACTTGTGAATATACAGTAACAACAAACCTTGGTTCACAGCTAAACTTAAGCAGCTACATGGTTCCAAAAAGGAAGCCTACAGAAAAGGTGATAAAATGCTGTAAAATCAGGCCAGAAATGTATTAACAAGGGAGATCAGAGCAGCAAAAAGAAGCTACTCTGAAAAGCTAAAGAATCAGTTCTCAACAAATGAACTAGAAAACATGTGGAAAACTCTTAAAAATATCACCGGTTATGGCAAACCTCCTTCCCAAGCTGAAGGAAATCAACAACTTGCAGATGACCTGAACGTGTTTTACTTCAGGTTTGAAAGGAAACTACAGCCTCCAAGCCTCCTACAACTGACCGCATCCCATTGGGTTCACAACCCCTAGTGATCACAGAAAAGGAAATTCAAGACCTATTTCACAGACAAAAGACAGGAAAAGCTCCAGGCCCAGACAAGATAACTCCTTCTTGCTTAAAAGTTTGTGCTGACCAATTGGCCCTCATCTTCACATGTATCTTCAATAAACTACTAGAGATATGCTATGTTCCTTCTTGCTTCAAATGCTCACTATCATCCCAGTGCCAAAGAAGCCCTCCATCAAGGAACTGAATGACTACAGACCAGTTGCTCTAACATCTGTAGTTATGAAAACCTTTGAAAGGCTAGTGCTGTCTCACTTGAAAATGATCATGGATTCACTGTTAGACCCCCTGCAATTTGCACACCGAGCAAATAGATCAACAGATGATGCTGTTAATATGGCTCTGCATTACTTCCTACAACATCTTGAATCTCCAAAGACCTACGCAAGGGTCCTCTTTGTAGACTGTAGTTCAGCATTCAACACCATCATTCCAGACATTCTTCTAACTAAGCTAAACCGGCTACAGGTACCTGAACACACTTGTAAGTGGATCATAAGCTTCCTAACAGACAGGAAGCAGCAGATGAAGCTAAGCAGAATCACATCAGATACCTGTACAATTAGCACAGAGGCCCCACAAGGCTGTGTGCTCTCTCCACTTCGCTTCTCTCTATATACCAATGACTGCATCTCAAATGATCCATCCGTTAAACTACTGAAGTTCACAGATGACACAACAGTGATTGGTCTCATTTGAGACAATGATGAATCCGCATAGAGATGGGAAGTTTAACAACTAGCCTAGTGGTGCAATCAGAACAATCTGGAACTGAACACACTCAAAACCGTGGAAATGGTGGTGGACTTTAGGAGAAACCCTCCCGTACTACCATCTCTTACAATACTGGACAATACAGTATCAACAGTAGAGACCTTCGAATTTCTAGGTTCTACCATATCTCAAGACATCTAACATCAAAAACGTCATCAAAAAAGCACAACAAAGAATGTTCTTTCTGCGCCAACTGAAGAAGCTCAAACTGCCCAAGAAGCTGCTGATACAGTTCTACAGAGGAACTATTGAGTCTGTCATCTGCACCTCTGTAACTGTCTGGTTTCTCTCTGCAACCCAACAAGACAGACACAGACTTCAGAGGATAATTAGAACTGCAGAAAAACCAATTGCTACCAACCTGCCTTCCATTGAGGACCTGTATACTGCACAAGTCAAAAAGAGGGCTGTGAAAATATTTACAGACCCATCACATCCTGGACATAAACTGTTTCAATTCCTACCCTCAAAACGATGCTATAGAGGACTGAACACCAGAACAACTAGACACAAGAACAGTTTCTTCCCGAATGCCATCACTCTGCTAAACAAATAATTCCCTCAACACTGTCAAACTATTTACTAAGTCTGCATTACTATTAATCTTATCATCGTTCCTATCACCCATCTCCTCCCACATATGACTGTATGACTGTAACCTTGTTGCTGGTATCTTTACGATTTATATTGACTGTTTCCTAATATGATTTGATTACTTATTTGTTCCCTATGGCTATCATTAAGTGTTGTATCTTATGATTCTTGATGAATATATCTTTTCTTTTATGTACACTGAGAACCTATGCACCAAGACAAATTCCTTGTGTGTCCAATCACACTTGGCCAATAAAGAATTCAATTCTATGCTATGCTATGCTATGCTATGCTATGCTATGCTATGCTATGCTATGCTATGCTATTTATTTATTAAATTTATATACCGCCCTACTCCCAAAGGACTCAGGGTGGTGTACAGTTGAACGAAATATACATGTAATAAAGGAATTGGAAAAAAAACCGATTTAAAAATACAATTAAATAGTTAGGTTCGGATATAGAATTAAATTAGATCATTTCAAATTTATGGGGTAGATTCAGAATATAAAATTTAAAGTAGTTTTAGACAAGGTTAGGTCAGGCTGGCCTGCTTGAAAAGAAATGTTTTGAGGGCACGGCGGAATGCACGAAGATCCGGAATTATCCGAATTTCCGAGGACAGCTCATTCCAGATGGTAGGTGCTCCCACAGAGAACGCTCTCCACCTGGGGGGCCGCCAGTCAACACTGTTTGACCGACGGCACCCTGAGAAGTCCCTCTCTATGGGAGTGTACTGGTCTGTGGGAGGTTATTGGTGGCAGAAGGCGGTCTCGTAAGTATCCCGGTCCTAAGCCATGGAGCACTTTAAAGATGGTAACCGAAACCTTGAAGCACACCCGGAAGACCACAGGGAGCCACTGCAGCTCGCGTAGGAGGGGAGTCACATGGGAATGCCATGTCGCTCCCATAACAACCCGTGCGGCTGCATTCTGGACCAACTGGAGCCTCCGGATGCTCTTCAAGGGGAGCCCCATGTAAAGAGCATTGTAGTAGTCCATGCGGGAAGAGACAAGGACATGAGTGACTGTCTTTAATGAATCCCGATCCAGAAAGGGACGCAACTGGCGTATCAGGCGAACCTGATAAAAAGCTCTCCTGGCCACAGCTGTCAGATGTTCTTCTAAAGACAGCTGTGAGTCCAGGAGGACACCTAAGTTGCGGGCCCTCTCTGTGGGGGCCAATGATTCACCCCCAATAGTCAGTGATGGTCCAACTGACTATAACGGGATGACGGAAACCACAGCCACTTGATCTTGGATGGGTTTAGTCTGAGTCTGTTTCTCTCCAACCAGATCCGTACAGCCTCCAGGCACTGGGACATCACTTCAAGAGCATCATTGGGGTGGTTCGGGGTGGAGATGTACAGCTCCACAGTGTCATCAGCGTACTGGTGGTACTTCACCCCGAAACCACAGATGATCTCACCCAGTGGCTTCACATAAATGTTGAACAGGAGGGGCGAAAGAACCGACCCTTGTGGCACCCCGCAAACAAGAGGCCTTGGGGTCGACCTCTGCCCTCCTGTCAACACAGTCTGCGACCGGTTAGAGAGAAAGGAGGAGAACCATCGCAGTACGGTGCCCCCCACTCCCAGCTCTTCCAACCGATGCAGCATGATACCATGGTCGATGGTATCAAAAGCCGCTGAGAGGTCTAATAGGACCAGGACAGAGGAGCAACCTCTGTCCCGAGCTCTCCAGAGATCATCAACCAATGCGACCAATGCCGTTTTCGTGCTGTATCCAGGCCTGAAGCCCAACTGGAACAGATCCAGATAAGCCAATTCATCCAGGTACTGAGGGAGCTGTCGTGCCACCACACTCTCAACAACCTTCGCAACAAAGCGAAGGTTGGAGACTGGACAGTAATTAGCCAATACTGCCGGGTCCAGGGAAGGCTTCTTGAGGAGAGGTCGTGATCACCACTGCCTCTTTCAAGACAGTAGGAAAAACACCCTCACTCAGAGAGGCATTTATGATTCCCTGGAGCCAGCCTCGTGTGAACTCCCGGGCAGCCAGCAGCAACCAGGAGGGACACGGGTCCAATAAACATGTGGTAGCATTCAGTCTCCCTAGTATCCTGTCCATGTTTTCGAGAGTCACAGAGTCAAACTCTTCCCAGATAATATTCTCAAGACCTGCCTCCATCCCTTCCCCTGAATCTACTATGTCAGAGTCCAGGTGTTCCCGAATCTGAGCGATTTTATCATACAGATATTGTCCAAAATCCTCGGCTCTACCCTCCAAGTGGTCCTCCCGCACTTCCTGAAGTAACAGGGAGCGTGTCACTCTAAACAGTGTAGCCGGGCGGTTATCTGATGATGGAATAAGAGCGGAAAAATAGTTATACTTTGTCGCTTTTATCGCCACTAGATAAGTCTTAATGTGAGATCTTATCAGTGTTCGGTCAGATTCAGTTCGGCTGGCCCTCCAATCACTCTCCAGGCATCTTTTCCGATGTTTCATCTCCCTCAGCTCCTCAGTGAACCAAGGAGCTAAGCGAAATCGGCGTCGGGTCAGAGGCCGCAAAGACACGACTCGATTCAAAGCTCCGGCAGCCACCCTGTCCCAGGCGGCCACCAGGTCCTCGGTCGAGCCATGAGTCAGAGATTCAGGAAATGGCCCAAGCTCCATCTGGAACCGCTCCGGGTCCATCAGGCGCCTGGGGCGGAACCATTTGATCGGTTCCGCCTCCCTGCAACGGGGTGTAGCGGATCGAAGGTCAAAGCGAGGGAGGGAATGATCTGACCATGACAAGGGTTCAGTTACTATATCCCCGATATCGAGATCATTCAAACACTGACCAGAGACAGAAATCAAGTCTACAGTGTTTCCCTCAGTGTGAGTGGGGTCATGCACTAATTGGGTCAGGTTCATAGCCGTCGTGGAAGCCATGAACTCCCTCGCCATCTCAGATGCTTCACCGATGGATGGCAGGTTAAAATCCCCCATGACCATAAGCCTCGGGGTATCAACCGCCATCCCGGCTATAACGTTGAGCAGTTCAGGCAGGGCCGCTGCCACGTGGCAGGGAGCCAGGTACGTAATCAGCAAACCCACCTGTACTCTATGACCCCACTTCACCAGGAGGGACTCGCATCCAGCAGTCTGAGGAACCGTGACCTCCTTCAGATTAAGTCCTTCTTTTATGATAACCGCCACCCCCCCGCCCCTACCCTGTGACCTTGGCTGATGAAATGCACGGAAGCCAGGAGGGCATATTTCAACGAGGGGGACTCCCCCCTCTTGGCCCAACCAGGTTTCTGTGATTCCTGCCAGATCTGCTCCCCCATTCTGAATAAGATCACAAATAAGGGGGGCCTTATTTACAACGGATCTGACATTGCACAACATCAACCAAAGGTCAAGGGCCTGAATATCTAAGCTTCCTGGGGAACAAGAGGAGCATTGGGGGTCGGAGTGCGCCACTGCTCGGAGACAGTGGGTGCGCACTCCCATTATCTGGTTTGGCCCCCTGCTCCCGCCATATCTGCCCCTCCCACTCACAGTACTGATGTGTTGGCCCTCGCCTTGAGCTTTGACCTCCTCATCAACCCGGAGCTCTATGTCCCCGGTGCCCTGACTCCCAGCCCGTCCTGGTCCCTCCCTCAGTGGGTTATCCCCCAAACCCACAACCCTATTTTTAATCCAATTTTCCCACCCCCTAGGATCCCTTAAAAATTTAGCTAAAGATTTGGAAAGGAAACTCCTCAGTCTCCTTTTTGCTGCATGCCACCTCTCGGGATTCCAAAATCCGTCATCAAGGTAGGCCCTTGGTAATGTGGAGGGCCAGATCTGCGAGAGGGGGGAGTCTCGCAGAGCAAGAAGTTCGAAGGTTGAATACATCTACAATGGGACAGGAGTAAATGACCTCTGGCAAGGGTACTATAGAGATAAAAAGTCTAAGGACAAAGGCTGCAAACTTCGAAGTGTGGGTAATTGGATTCCACTGTCTTCCCATGACAGTGAGGGAGTTTTAAGCCATTTCGGTATGATCTAGGGGTATTTCTTCCATTTCATCCTTTCATGATGTCTGGTCAGATGAAATATGTTGTACAAAAGGTCAGGAAATGTCCCTTCTATTAAAATGGTAGTAATAATCCAGACTCCCTCGGAACCCTTGTCATGGCTGTCCATTTGTCCGATAGTCTGGGGTATGGTTGGAATATATAGGTGAAATAAGCCAGTCCAGGAGGCAGAAGTAGATGGTAAATAGTAAACCAGGGGCAGAGTTTGATGATATATGAAAAGATGGAAAAGTGGTTTACTAGGTAAAGGCAACTGGATTAGAGATCATCAGAGGCCAGCATATGCCAATGAAGGGAGGGGGTATGGCTCGAGGTGATCCAACAGCCCTCAGTCATCTGTATTAAAAGCCATCCATAATTAGCCTCTCCCCATCCCTCTATGTCTGTCATAGATGGTTGTTAATCGCTCATTTCCATCAATATCTAAGAGATACTCAAACACCTTGTAGGCATCATCATCGCTGTTACCGTTATTTCCACCAGGGATCACTCCACGCTCTAGAAACTCTGGGGGCCTTTTTTAAAAAAAACCCCAGAGAAGCCAGAGAGCTAGGGAAAACCCTCGTATCTCCGCCGCTGTCTTCATAGAGCTGCCGCTGCTGTTCCTAATGCTGCCTGGCATATTAAAGGGAGAGAAAAAGTTGCTGAGTATTTGTTTCTGCCGCCATCCCCCGATGCCTTCTGATGATCGATTCTTATCCCATGCTGTTTCGGAGGAGCTCCCTCTCCGCTCCAGAAACTTTGGGGGTTTCAAAAAAACCCAGAGAAGCCAGAGAGCCAGAGGAAGCCCTTGTATCGCCGTCATCACTGTTTCAAAGCTGCCGCTACTGCTCTGACCGCCACCAGTCATAATGAAGAGAGAAAGCAAACCGCCA
Organism: Ptyas mucosa; assembly: GCA_012654045.1. NCBI lineage: Eukaryota > Metazoa > Chordata > Lepidosauria > Squamata > Colubridae > Ptyas > Ptyas mucosa. The sequence goes on along the minus strand of WNWU01000394.1, from coordinate 614,324 downwards.
AACAGCTGTTCCTGCCGTTACTCCGCGGTGCCTTCTAACAGTCATTTCCTCTAACGGCTGTTTCTGAGAGGTGCCCCGTGGCGTTTTTTAATGGCTATTTCTTCTCTTTCTTGGTGTTCTGGAGGGCAAAAAACCTTTCAAAGTATAGAGAAGAAGCCCCATCTCTTGTACTGGGGGCAGGATGGATGTATTTAATCCCCCAAGGTCTTAAAGTGCCAGAGGTTGTCCCCCATTCCCGGGAACGTATCAAGCCGGAACCGCCATCATGGACGCCATCTTGAATTCTATGCTATGCTATGCTATGCTATGCTATCCTATGCTATGCTACCCTATGCTATGCTATGCTATGCTATGCTATGCTATGCTATCCTATCCTATCCTATCCTATCCTATCCTATCCTATCCTATCCTATCCTATCCACTATCCTAGTCCTTGTTCTGTTCTGTTCTGTTCTGTTCTGTTCTATTCTATTTCCCACTGCAGCTGCAGCCCGGGCACGGCCTGATGATGTCATTTCTCCTGCTGGCTGCTATCCGTACACCCCCCCCCCCCCTCCCCCCCGACCCCATTACACCCAACACTCGTGCGCTGTGACTCCTAGTTGTGGATCCTGTCCCTGCCACTATCACCCATGTCATCCGTCTCCCCACCCATCAGGCAAGGTAGTATTCATGGCTTGGCTTGGTGTCGAGGGCTGCTTGACGCTCGATAGGTGGCCCCCCTTACCAGGTGTCTGCCTACAAGGGAGAAAAGACAGATGTTAGCGGTTGTTCACAAGCCGTGGCTTTTGGGGGTTAGCTCTGTGGAACCTTTGCAATAGTTTTGGAGCGTTTATGTCTCCCACTGGTACTCAGGAGGCGTCTGTGTCTGGATACCCCGCCCACCAAACCAGATACTGGAGTTGGCCCCTATGTAATCTGGAATCAATAACATCCTTCAGTTTGTAATGTGTTCCTGCTACGGGCCCTGGATATGTTTGTGGATCTCGTGGTATGGTGGTTGTATTCAGTAAACTAGAATGGAAAACTGGATGTATTTTACTGAGTAAAGGAGGTAATTTCAACATGACTGTCACTGGATTTATTATCTTCAGTATAGGAAAAGAACCTATATATTTGGGATCCAGTTTTCTGCTAGGTATCCGCAACCAGAGGTATTTGGTTGACAGATACAGCTGGTCTCCAACTTGAAATGGTGGATACTCCTCTCTCCTTTTGTTTGCTTGTTGTTTATATTCGTCTGCTGCTTTGTCTAATGCCTTTTTTATGTGTGGCCAGATTTTCTGTATGTTATTTTTTATTTTTATTTTTATTCTTATTTATATGCCGCCCTTCTCCAGAGACTCAGGGCGGCTTACAATGCGTTAAGCAATAGCCTTCATACTTTTGTATATTTTATACAAAGTCAGCTTATTGCCCCCACAAACCGGGTCCTCATTTTACCCACCTTAGAAAGGATGGAAGGCTGAGACAACCTTGAGCCTGGTGAGATTCGAACTTACAGTAATTGCAGGCAGCTGGATGTTAAATGCTGCCTTGTAGGAGGCATTAGCCTACTACGCCACTCAGGCTCATGTTATGTGACCAATCAAGGGGGTTAGTGGGTTCCGAGGTTTGGAGGTCCAGTTCGGGGATGGCTGGAAATTCCTTTCCGGTTACTATCTGAAAAGAGGTATATCCAGTACTACGATGTATCGAGTTATTGTATGCTGTCTCTGCAAAACGTAACAGGTCAACCCAGTCTTTTTGTTGATACAAAATGCAGGAACGCAGGTAACGTTCCATCATTGCATTGGTCTGCTCTGCAGCTCCATTCGTGCTGGGATGGTTTGCAGAGCTAAGCCCTTGTGTCAACCCAATGCAGTGGAGGAACCCCATCCAGAATTTGGCTGTAAATTGTACCCCTCTATCCGATATAATCCGTTTGGGTACTTCATGTAATCGATATATATATGGTGAAGGAAAAGTTTTACTAACTGCTGTGCGGAGGGCAGTCCTTTACATGGAATGACATGGGCTTGTTTAGAAAACAGGTCAAGCATGGTCCATATTACTGTATGCCCTTTACTATCGGGAAGGTCTACAATAAAATCCATTGCAATCTCATCCCATGGCTACTGGGCTCAGTTACTGATTGCAACAGTCCTAGCGGTTTCCTGGGTCTTAGTTTGGAGGTAGCACAGATGTGACATCTACGGATGTACTCCTCGATTTCTTTATGCATTTTTGGCCACCAGAACTGGCATCTGGTAAAATGTAAGGTTTTTAGGAATCCGAAATGTCCTGCTGTCTTAACGTCATGACATTGTTTTAGTATTTGGTGTCTTAGTGATGCAGGAATGTACAATTTATCCCCCCACCATACCAGACCCCCCCCCCCCGGTGGGTTACCGTTGATTGATTGTTCATCAGCCAACTATCTGACGCCAATTCTTTCTTCAGGGTCAGTATCCAGTTCTGGTTTGGTTGTCTTTCTGCTGCACATGTCCCTGTTTGTACGGGTGGTATTAAGGCCTGTAACATCTCATCTCGTCTACTTTTGTATGGGACAAGGCATCGTCTAGGAACATTTTCCCTGCTGGTTTATACTTGAGGAAAAAACGGAAACGTTGGAAATACTGTGCCCATCTGACTTGTTTTGGGGACAATTTTCGGGGTATCTGGAGTGCCTCCAAATTTTTGTGGTCTGTCCAGACCTCAAAAGGATGTTCACTGCCTTCCGATAAGTGTCTCCAGGTTTGTAATGCCCACTTCACAGCAAAAGCCTCTTTTTTCCCACACAGCCCAATTTCTTTCAGTTGAGGTGAATTTACGCGATGTGTATGCACACGACCGTAGGGTACCAGTTGTATCCTGCTGCAATAAGACTGCCCCAACAGCCATGTCACTAGCATTAGCCTGTATGACAAAAGGCTATGATGTGTCTGGATGTTTAAGGATGGGCTCTTTGGCAAACAGATGTTTGAGATGTTCGAAAGCCTCTTGGCATTCAGGAGTCCAGTTTAATATTTGTCCCGGTTTAAGCTTCGTATTAGATAGTGGTTTTGTGTGTAATAATTCTGTCAATGGCAATGCCACTTTAGTGAACGAAGGGATGAAATGTCTGTAGAAATTAGTGAACCCAAGAAAACTCTGTAATTGTTTCCGTGTCCGTGGGGCCTGCCACTCTAAAACTGCCTCAACCTTCTTTGGATCCATTTGTATCCCTTTGTCATTGATCCGGAACCCGAGGTAATCAATTTCCGTATGATGGAATTCACATTTAGAGAGTTTTACAAAGAGGCATGCCTCTAACAGTTTGATCAGTACTTGCCTGACTAACCGGAAGTGTTCCTCAAGAGCGTTTCTGTAGATGAGTATATCATCAAGATACACTAAAACTCCCCTATACAAATGTTCATGCAACACTCCATTAATAAGTTGCATGAAAACTGCTGGGGCACCCTGCAATCCAAATGGCATCACCTGGAATTGATAACTCCCCAGGGGACAATTAAATATCATCTTCCATTCATCCCCTGGGCGTATACGTACCTAGTAGTAGGCCTCACAAAGATCTAACTTTGTGACAATCTTCCCAGTTGCTAGAGTTGTCAACAAGTCGGTCATCAGAGGCAGCGGGTATAATGGCTGGATACAAACGGCGTTCAAGCCCTATAGTCTACACATAAGCGCAAACCTCCATCTTTCTTCTCTTGGAAGAGGACTGGGGCTGCCAGGTGTGACCTACTAGGTCGGATGAATCCCCTAGCCAGGTTTTTATCTATGTAAGATCTTAATTCCTTAAGTTCTCATGGGGTCATCGAGTACATCCAGGGTTTTGGTAATTTAACCCCGGGTACCAACTCAATGCTGCAATCAGTGTCATGGTGCGGTGGCAATACCTCACACTCATTCTCACTGAACACCTGAGCCAGGTTGTTGTATATACTAGGATATGTACAGTTAACTATTGGTATTGCCCTCAGTTTTCCTGGGTCACTATCACTATTGCCATGTTGGAGCCCAACACATGGTTCCAGCCCTGTCAGTAATCACAACCGACGGAAACCCCCTTCCCACCAAATGGTTGGCTCCCACTTATCCAGCCACGCAAGACCGAGGATTACCGGTTTGATCATCTGCGTTATGACCATAAATCAAATGTGCTGCCAGTGTTCCCCTATCTTCAGTCACATGGGCAGTTGGTTTGCCCCCTAAGGTCGACCCATCTACTTGTTCAAACCTTATGGGGTTTCGTAGTGTGACAATGCATAGCCCTAGCTCCTCCACTATCGACCGGCGGATAAGACACTTAGTGCAACTGGAGTCTATCAATGTGCCCTGGGCACTCTCCTTTCCCGTAATAGGGTGCTGTAGGGTTATCAGGATCAGGAATGGGCGTATAGGGTTGCTTAGCATGGGCGTATAGGGTTGCTTAGCATGGGATCATTCCGGACTCCGGAACCATGCCTCTCTCGGTAAACTGCCTTAGGCCCCTACGCCTCGGCTGGCTCTGACCCGGTGCCCGTGTTCTGAACTCCTGTAACCCGACTAGACTCACAGTCTAGCAGGGCCGAGAGGAAGTCAAAGCTGGGGATGGCTGTTACCCAGCGCAGTTTTATAGGTTTGCTTGTACTTCCAGGATGGGAGTGTCCTCTAACCGACAGCCAGCTGCACGGAGCTCTTGATCATATTTCCCACTGCAGCTGCAGCCCGGGCACGACCTGATGATGTAATTTCTCCTGCTGGCTGCTATCCATACAGCCCCCCCTTGATCCCACGCAACCCCATTACACCCGACACCCGTGTGCTGTGGCTCCTTGTCCTGGATCCTGTCCCCGCCACCATCACCCGTGTCATCCGTCTCCCCACCCCTCAGGCAAGGTAGCGTCCATGGCTTGGCTTGGTGTCGAAGGCTGCTTGATGGTCGACATACTGGTTTGCACTCTTCACTAAGGATGATGATGATGTGTGGAGAGACCAGTTCAGATTGTTAGTCGTCAGATTTAACATTCAATTATTAATTTAACAACCATAGCCAAATATCTTGCTTAGCAACACATTCTGGTCCCCAATGTGGTCATAAGTCAAGGATTGCCTCTATGTGGATATGTCCATTTTAGTTCTCCTGTTTTCCATTTTCCTCACTGTAAACACAGGCAAAACCAAATAAAACATGTTCATCTAATCATAAATATTGTTCCTAATATGTGTTCTTACATAGGCATCTTGCAGTCTGTGCATCTTTATTTTTTCCCATATACTGTCAATTACTACTTCAGCTTCAACCACAACAATACACGAGCAAATAACAGATACAAACCCAAGGTAAACTGTTCCAAACTCGATTGCAGAAAATTTGACTTCAGCAACAGAGTGATCAATGCCTGGAATGCACTACCTGACTGTAGTTTCTTCCCCAAACCCCCAAAACTTCAACCTTAAACTTTCTACTATTGACCTCACCCCATTCCTAAGAGGTCTGTAAGGGGCACGCATAAGTGCATAGTGTGCCTACCGTCCCTGTCCTAATATTCCTTTTTACTTACTCTTTTCATGTATTCAAATTATGTTTATACTTTTATATGAATTTTGTGTGCATTTTTCTCCAATATGTTTATAGTATACAGTTATATGTGTATATTTTGTTCTCAGGCATCACATTGCAAAACTCTGAAAATCCTGAATGTTGACACACAAATCTGTTTCACTCTGCATACATATTAGAGGCATTAGATCTGTCACCTAGGATTTTCTAAATTCATTCTCTTTCTAGTAAGTGCAGCTTTGGTTCCGTTTCAGGAATGAAATCATACTCGGGAAACCCCAATGGATTTGCAAGCGAAGCAGAGATAGATCAAAAGTAACAGGGTCAAAATTTCTGCAGCAGCCAACCTGAAGAGCTGAAAATGTGCTTACTATTACTGTGAAAGTATATTGATTAGTGCAAAGGAAAAGAGGCTGGTATACACAAATTTAAAAGTGTTCTTTAGCCACTGAAGCCAGTTTAATCACAACTTCTAGCATTTTTATCCAAGCAGATAATTCAAAAACTAATCATGTATCTCTTTCTTTTCTGGACCTAAACTGAGTTAACCTATTCATAAAATTCTTGTCTAGTGCAACCACTGGATTCTAACAGAATAACAGAACAGCTTTCTATTCAAGCTCTTAGATGTGTTCAGTAGTTTTCGTTGGAAAAATTACCATTGTGGCATTCATTTCTACCAGTTGTGCACTTATGTTGTTTTGACAAAAGCCTTATATCCTGCAATTACCGTATTTTTTGGAGTATAAGACGCACCATGGTTTTTGGGGAGGAAAATAAGAAAAAAGCTGATTGGCAGGTGGATCGACCTCCTGGAATACCCCCCAATCAGCTGTTCCCAGAGGTGAATTTTAGCAAATTTGGAGAATAGGTTGATCATCCTTTTCTTTATGGCAGCCCCTCAAATATTGGAACACTGCTATTGTGTCCCCCTAGTCCTTCTTTTCACTAGACTAGACATACTCAATTCCTGCAACTCCCAAGATGTTGCTGAAAATACAAACCCTTGCAGCCAGATTCAGCACATTGCCAGTAGAGGAGGATTCTGGGATATGTAGTTTAGCATCCAGAAGACATCCAGAAGACAAACAGCAAATTCCCTACCCTTCAGCCAGGAGGATGTTAATTGATTGGGAAAAATAAGTCCCCAAACCTTTTAGGTGCAGATTTATTCTGCTTGTGCAGCAATTTCTGACTCCTAGCCTAATGCAGTGACAATGCCTATTTATTCAACACTGAAGAGAACAGCAAGAGACTTTGGGCCTGCTAAGCTGCAGTGTGCTTTCGTCATGCTACAGTTACCTGTGCTGGATATTTAGTGACCCAGTCAGAATTGCTAACAGCTAAAATTGTCATAATCCTCTCAAGCAAGACGAATGGATGAATCCTTCCTGGCAGGTTTATTTAGCAAAGGTGGAATCAGGGGAAGGAAGAGGGAAACAGCGACATGATAGCTGTTTCAGCAACTTAGAAAAAGTGAGACTCAGAGGCTGTTGGCTAGCTTAATGGAAAGAAAATGTAGTTCTAGATGACAGGGCTTTCTTTTGCCAAGAAAAGAAGGGATAAAAACACTTCAGAATGTCTTTGCAGGAAAGAGGAGAAACTAAAGAATTTGATATTTGAGACTCTAAAATGTGAAGCTAACTTCACAGAAATAAACAGTAGTCCAAGATCAATGAATGGATTTGGGCACAAAAACATTGCTCTAAAGATCAGGATTTTGAGCAGGCTTGGATGTTAACATGGGAATCGTGGGCAGCAGTCGCATTCCCTGAGTGAGGGTCTTCCAGAGATGTGACAGTGTCGGGGTTCCAAGTAACATCCTGAATAATAAAAGATTCTGAGACTTGAGATTCCTCAAAGTTCCATTTTATTAGAGATATCATATTGGCACATCTGGGAAAACCCAAATCTGAAAGTTTCCAGGATTTCCCCACCCAAAGGAAAATTCAAGTTCCTGCCCAGCACCCACATGTCCATCACATGGCCCAATAATCCACCCTCCCAACTGGAGATGCCTCCCAGTCATCCAACTCCAGGTGCCAGGGCAAGGTGTCCTTGACTTTCTGAGAAAGGAATGTTATTTTGACTATATATCTCCCATACTCCATACAATCCCCCCTCCCATTTTCCCACAAAGGACATGTGGCAGGCTTGAAGGGCCAACATAAAAGATGACTTCCAGGCCTGACAGACAGTTCTGATCCTATATTTGCAATCCATTGAATCAGGGTCTTCCGTTTGTGCTCCATTACTTTGCTGCTGTTGTATTTACACTTCTTTTCATTTCTCCATATCATTGTTGTAATTCACCTAGAAGGCCCCATAGCAAGATAGGCAATGAATAAAATTTAACAGATAAATAATGAATTTGCCCTACTGCAAAGGGCAAACATCACAAAAACGTTGTGGTCTTGCAAAAGAGGCTTGAATATCTAGAGCTGTGATGGCGAATCTATGGCATTCATACCCGAAGTGGCACGTGGAGTCATGTTGCCTGGCACATGCAGCGTTGCCCATTCCTCTTCCAGGTTTCTGGCACGCATGCATGCGTGACAATCACCTTTCCTTTTTGCATGTGGCAGTGCTGGAAACTGGAAGAGCTAGTCTTCCGTTTTCCTGTGTGAGCATGCATGCCGGCCAGCTGAGCATCGTGCGCACATGCATGCCAGAAACCCAGAAGGCTAGCCGGCCAGTGCGCATGTGCGCACCAGAAACCAGGAGTCCATTTTTGGGCATGTGCATGAGCCCTGGGCAGCTCCTCTTCTGGGTTGCGGCCCAGACAAGCACATGCAAAGCACGCATGCACACACATTCCCTTTTTGGCACTTGGTGCCGAAAAGGTTCACCATCACTCATCTAGAGTGAGTGTCAGCCTCCGCCTTCACTGCTTTGGCTGCCATAGTAACGGGAGGGGGGAGAGCTAGGAACCAGGGGGCTGGGGATGCAGAGCTGGAGGAGAAAGCCAAAACGAAACCCAAAACTTAAACCCAAAGAAGAAATGAAAGTGTATCTTTGAAAGGGGGGTCGGGCAACTGTAGTGGCATTCCTGATTGATGACGGTGCTGGAGGTGCTTCCACCTGACCCCTGAGAGACCTTTGGATTAGATGATTTACGATGGACAGTGGGAGGGGATGCTTTGTACCCTCCGTGATGAACTAGCTTGGATTGGGGCCAAGCTGTATGTCCCTGCCAGTCTAAGAGTAACAGTATTGCAATACGCTCATGACGCCAAGGCGGCGGGGCGCTTTGGATTTGTTAAAATCTTACATCTTGTTAAAAGGCAATTTTGGTAGCCTGCACTCAAAAAGGACATAGAGGCATATGTGACTAGCTGTCCAGTGTGTGCCTCAGCTAAGAGACCTCCGGGAAAACCACCTGGGTTACTTCAGAGTGTGGCAAGGCCGAATGCTCCTTGGAAAGAGATATCCATGGATTTTATCGTTGACCTACCAGACAGTGAGGGTTGCACAGTTATTTGGGCAGTAACAGAGTTGTTTTCCAAACAAGAGCATTTCATCCCCTGCTCTAAAATCCCTTCAGCGAAAACCCTTGCAAAATTGTTTATTCGTCATGTTTACCGACTACATGGAGCTCCAAAACACATAATTTCAGACAGGGGTGTGCAATTTACTTCCAACTTTTGGAAGGAGTTTTTAAAGTTGATAGGCTCTGCCCAGGGGCTAAGCTCCGCCCACCACCCTCAGACAAATGGGGCTTGTGAGAGAACCAATGCCGTGTTAGAACAGTACCTGAGATGTTATGTAAATTACCAGCAGGATAACTGGGTAGACCTATTACCATTTGCGGAGGTGGCATATAATAATACCATTCACAGCAGCACCGGGTTCACTCCGTTTAAGGTAGCATCTGGCCAAGAGTTTGTACCGATCCCCAAACTACCACAGGATGACCCACAGCATCCCTCTTTGATGGAGTGGATCGAACAGCTACGGGGTACTTGGGCAGTAACTCGTAAAGCTTTAGATGACGCACATAGAGCACATAAAGCCCAAGCTGACAAAAAACGGTGCCCGGCACACATGTACAAAGTGGGTGATAACGTTTATCTGTCCACCAGATATTTACAGACTTCCCAGAAATCAAAAAAGCTTGGACCCAAATATGTGGGTCCTTTTCCAATCACTAGACTCATTAACCCAGTCTCAGTTGAATTGGAATTGCCAAAAACTTTGAGATGAATCCACGCGGTATTCCATGTTAGCTTGCTGAAACCAGAACATTCGTCCCCTTTGCGTCCAGACCAGGACCCTCCTCTGGTCCCTATTCTGATAGAAGGGGAACAACATTTTGAAGTTAAAGAAATTTTAGATTCTAGGAAGCACCACGGTAAAGTGCAATACCTGGTGGCCTGGAAACATTTCCCATTATCTCAAGCTGAGTGGGTGAATAAACGTGATGTTCGGGCTCCAAAGAAAGTGCAATTGTTTCACACCAAATATCCTGTTAAGCCCTGATTTAATGTGGTTTTAATGTGATTTTAATATGTTATTTTCTCTTCCCGTGCTCAGGACTAATGTCTTTTCTGCAGAGGGGCCGAATGTCAGCCTCCGCCTTCATTGCTTTGGCTGCCATAGTAATGGGAGGAGGGAGAGCTAGGAACCAGGGGGCTGGGGATGCAGAGCTGAAGGAGAAAGCCAAAAACGAAATCCAAAACCGAAACCCAAAGAAGAAACGAAAGCGTGTCTTTGAAAGGGGGGTCGGGCAACTGTCGTGGCATTCCTGATTGATGATGGTGCTGGAGGTGCTTCCACCTGACCCCTGAGAGACCTTTGGATTGGATGATTTACGATGGACAGTGGGAGGGGATGCTTTGTATATGTATTTTTCGCGCCTATTGCTTTAGTTCTAGCTTTCCTTTGGTTGCGTTCACTTCATTTTCTAGTAAAAGTACCTTTCTCTATAAACAATAGAGTCTGGGTCTTTCTTTCCTGGACTTTGAAGGAAGCATACCTGACAGTGAGATTGATCCTTTCTCTATATGTTGTCTAGAAGGCAAACCAGAATGAAATGTGCTCTTTTCCATCTTAGTATGAGAGGCCAAGCCAGACCTTAGTTTTTGACCTGTGTAATCAAACCACTGAAATGTTGTTCAATAAGTCATAATTAAAAGAAGCTTCAGGTTTATGTGATGTGTGAATGCGATCTCTAGGCCCAATGTACTGAAACTAAGCTTTATTCGTAAAAATAATAAAGGTGGGATACAAATGAATGACAGATAATGAATGAATGAATGAGTGAGTGAATATAATGTGGTTATGCTTGGGGAGGGGGATTGAAGCCCCCTTGAGATTATATGGATTATTTTTCTTTTATGTTTTTCCCTCACTCAGTTTTGCCCTTCTTGTCACCTTGAATCTTCATGTTTGTTTTTGTGGTTTTCTGCAAATCACCCCAAATTGCTAGAGATTGAGCAAGCCTATAAAATTACCTAACAGCAACAACAATCACAGCAATAATAATGATTCATACTTGCATGGGTGTTTGGTACATTGTGTTACTCAAGCCACCCTGTTTGGCTAATTCAAGTTCCTGTGCATTGTGTGATCCCTCCGGACTGGGTTAATTCATCGCAAGGCTAAACACGTTGCATGTACATAATCATTTACAGTATAAGAAAGAAGTATTTAATTTTTTTTATCAGATGGCAGACTTGCTGTCTTTTTCTAGTAGCATAGTTGAATAAGGCTAAGGAATAAAAGTGATTTTTGTTTGTTTCCTCTAAAAAGGCTAATGAGCAGATTATGCAGCAATAAATGTTATTTTCATGGTAATGGGATAATTGCCATTGGCGCATGCAAGCCAAACAATTTATTGTTTTCTATTGTCTGATTGTTGGAATGGTGAAGCGTCAAACCGGATGATACAATGGACTGACTTTCTTTTAAAGCCTTTCTGATGGATTTTCTGTGGCTTTTAAATTTCTCTTTACTTACGTTAATCTCTTTAAGCACCTACTGACTGCATAAAAAACAAAGCTGAGTCTGTTTTTGACAAGGTCTCAAGTCACTTGGTCTTTTGTTTTGATTTTAGCTATTTTACTAGTTACATCAATGGTTTTTTTCATGTTCAGTTTCCACTGAGAAGTAACAGCTAAGTAAAAACAGACAACTCTCTCTCTCTCTCTCTCTCTCCCACCCTCCCTCCCTCCCTCCCTCCCCCCTCGCTCTGCATGCAGCTAAAGAAACATGTAAAATCAAATATTTCCCCTCAACCTGAATATTCAGTGTTCACATATATATTTTTAATGATCACTTGGACCAATTTGCAAAGTCTGACTAGGTAGGCTGAGAGTTCTTCTTTTGATCACTTCAGCAAAGAATCTATTTGAAATCTCTTAAACTGAGAATTTCTAACATGCCCCTTGTGTATTCATTATGCATTTCAACACGTAGCTACAAATACTATTTGGCAAAACTTCTTCTTCCAAATGTAGATGCTCATTTGTTACTAAGAATAGATATGGGGGGGGGGGTCCTAAGGCTCAGTTAAAAAGAGACAATCTGTATTTTGGTTGTTTGAGCTTGATTCTTTGCTTGCAGATATTTCATTACCTGACAAAGTAACAGCATCAGTGCAACCAAGGCAACCAAGCTCAGAAAGCATCAAGGACTCCTCATTTCAACCCTGAGCTACCTACCCCTTCTATTGGAAGCCATAGTATTGTTCCTTAGAAAGTAAAACTGTTAAACAATAGGGGGAAAAAACCCTGATTTTATTTTAAAGGAAAGAAGAGTGAAGCTCGCTTTAAATTAAATTGCATCTGTCTCTTAAAGTCCATTCTCCCAGTCAGTTTGGAGAGATATTTAAGGGAACAATTTCTTCATTGTAAAAATGGAAATTATTTGGTGTTGATAGCAGTGCTGTTAGATCTGGAGTGAAAAGACCAGAAATCTGCTAAATGGCAGCAAAGCGATCCAAAACTGGCTTTGCTACCATTTCTTGAACATCTGGATGCTTTCCACCCAGATTTGGTAACCTAAGTTCATTAGATAACTTCTCCTCTTTCTTCTGGCCTCTGACACTAGATGGTTCCTGAACAAATTGTCATGCACTGATCCCACTACATACCCTAAGAGGCCTAGCCGCATTTCTACCTACACCAACAATTTCTGGCATCTTCTAAGCACCTGTATATCAAGTGTTAAAGAATATTTTCAGATTTGACAAGAAGATAGAAATCCATTGTAAATGTTCATAAAATCCATGCATCATTTACCAATTAGTAAAACAGGTTGCTTTTTCAAAAGTAGATAAATTACATGAGACCTGGATCTGATCATAAATATCTGGAGTAATCCTATTTCTTTCAATTTCTCAAAATTGGTCTCTTGGCAATTTCCCCGCTCCTGATATTGCCAAAGTTTCTGAAAAAATATGCACATTTCTGATTTGGGGAAGAGAGTTTAACATGACTTTAATATCTTTATCATTAAGAGATTTCCCCATAAATTTTCTTGTAGAATTATAGACTGATAGGGCTGGAAGGGACCTTCTACTGCAACCCTCTGCCTAAAGCAGCAGTGTTGATACTATCCTGGACAAATGGCTCTCCAATTTTTTCCTGAAAATGTTGAATGATGGAAAATTAAGATTAGGGTTATAGGTAACAGAATAACAGAGTTGGACGGGACCTTGGATGTCATCTAGTCCAACTCCCTGCATGGTCAGGACACTGTATTCCATTTCAGAAAAATGGTTGTCCAATCTCTTTTTCTGGAGGCAAGTTGTTCCACTGATTAATTGTTCTCACTGTCAGGAAGTTTCTCTTTAATTCCAGGTTGCTTCTCTCCTTGATTAGTTTCCATCTATTGCTTCTTGTCCTACTTTGGAGAATAATTCGACCCCCTCTTCTTTGTGGCAACTCCTCAGATATTGGAACACTGTTATTGTGTCACCCCTAGTCCTTCTTTTCACTAGTTTAAACACAACAAGTTCCTGCAACCTATTCTTCATATATTTTAGCCTCCAAGCCCCTAATCAACTTTGTTGCTCTTCTCTGCACTCTTTCCATAGTCTCAACATGTTTTTTAATATTGTGGCGACCAAAACTGAATGCGGTATTCCAAAAATGGTCTTACCAAGGCCTTTTAAAGTGGTATTAACTGATGCCAGTAGCTCACAAAACCAAATCATATCATATGGTAAGACTTTAACCAAGAAAGTAATTGAGGTAGATGCCTTTAGTTAATAATGTGGAAATTGTTGATTTAAGGGAACAATGAAAACAGATTTGTCTCTGTGTGTGTACAGATAAATTTTGTCTTCCTGCAGCATTCTACATGTTTTCTGGAGCTGAGGAGGACTAGGAAGCTGAAGAAAATGAAGCCCCATTTACTTCACTTTGCGACAAGCGGATCATGTTGCTTTGTGAAGCAGCTTCCAGAGGGAGCTTTGAAAATTAAATATACCGTATATACTCGAATATAAGCTGAGTTTTTCAGCATGTTTTTCAGGCTGAAAAAAGCCCCCCTCGGCTTATATTCAAGTCACAAAAAAAATGCCTTTTTCCCTGCAACCGTTTTGGCTCCCAGGATTGCAGGGAGGCTTGCTAAAGCCAAAATGGGGGGGCGCAGCGCCCCTCCCCCATGCCCCTTTTTGGCTTTAGGGGTTGCAGGGAGGCTTGCAGCTTTTTGCAGCTTCTCCCGTGGCTGGCTGGCTACTCGCTCCCTCGCCGGCAGTGCCTTCTACTCCTCTTTTGCCCCTCAGTGGCTCCCAGCAACTGAGCAGAGAGGCACCGCAGAGAGAGAGAATGAGAGCAACTGAGCAGAGAGGCGCCGCCGTGGCATGGCTGGCTGCTCGCTCGCTCGCCGGCAGCGCCTTCTGCTCAGTTGCTGGGAGCTGCTGAAGGGCAAAAGAGGAGTAGAAGGCGCTGCTGGTGAGCGAGCGAGCAGCCAGCCATGCCGCGGCGGCGCCTCTCTGCTCAGTTGCTCTCATTCTCTCTCTCTCACTCTCTGTCTCTGTCTCTGTCTCTTTCTCTCATTCTCTCTTTCATTCTGTCTTTCTCTCCTTTTCATTCTTTGTCTATTTCTTTCTCTGTCTCATTCTGATTCTCTCTCTTTCTCTCTCTCTCATTCTCTCTTTCATTCTTTGTCTCTTTCTCTGTCTCAGCCCTCGCCATCCAGAATGAATGGTGCTGTTGTGGCGGAAGGGAGGGAGTGGCAGAAGCGGGAAGAAGCGGTGTTTGCGATGGCTGGAAGCTGCGGGAGCGGCAGAAACAGAGCCTGTAGTACAGTGGTTTAAAGCACCCTGTTATTAACATCTATTAACATCTGCTGCTTGCAATTACTGCAAGTTCGAATCCCACCAGGCTCAAGGTTGACTCAGCCTTCCATCCTTTCTAAGGTGGGTAAAATGAGGACCCAGATTGTGGGGGCAATAAGCTGACTTTGTATAAATATACAAAAGTATGAAGGCTATTGCTTAACGCACTGTAAGCCGCCCTGAGTCTCCGGAGAAGGGCTGCATATAAATCAAATAAAAATAAATAAATAAAAAATAAATAAATAAAATAAACAGTATTCCGCCTCGGTATATTTGTGCCAGCCAGTGGCGCAAGGCAGCCCTCCTCTCCTGCCGCTTGTGACTCGGAGTGGTAAATGGTGACTGGTCCGGAGAGCAGCTGGATTTTGCTCTCCATTGCAGATGCCAGCTTCCGCAAAGCAAAATCCAGCTGCTTCTCTCTGCTGTAAGTGTGGCATCAGGATTCCGCCTTGCGCCGCAAATATACAAAGGCACCATTCATTCCAGATGGCGAGGGCTGAGACAGAGAAAGAGACAAAGAATGAAAGAGAGATGAGAGAGAGAGAGAGAGAATGAAAGAGAATCAGAGAGAGAGAGAGAGAGAGAATCAGAATGAGAGAGAAAGAGTGGAGAGAGAGAGAGAAAGAGGGGGAGAGAGAAAGAGAGAATGAGAGGGAGAGTGGGAGAGAGACAGAGAAAGAGGGGGAGAGAGAAAGAGAGAGTGGGGGAGAGAGACAGAAAGGGGGAGAAAGAGAATGAGAGAGAAAGTGGGAGAGAGAGAAAATGAGAAAGGGGGAGAAAGAGAATGAGAGAGAGAGTGGGGGAGAGAGAGAGAAAGAGGGGGAGAGAGAAAGAATGAGAGAGGGGGAGAGAGAAATGGTGACAAGATAGGGCAAAAACATAAAATGTGAGGACAGTTGTAAGTTCGAGGACTGGTCACAAGTACGAGGACCAGTCAAAAATTACTTTTTCAGCCCTCTGAGTAGTCCATATGCACAAAAGGACTACCCAGCGGGCTGAAAAAAGTGATTTCTGACAGGTCCTCGCACTTTTGACCGGTCTTTGCACTTATGACTGGTCATCATTTATGCCCATTGTAGCATTCTTAACAACCGTGCCACTCATTTCACAACTGCTTCTCTTCACCATGGTGACAAGATAGGGCAAAAACGTAAAATGTGAGGACAGTCGTAAGTTCGAGAGCTGGTCACAAGTGCGAGGACCAGTCAAAAATAACTTTTTCAGCCCTCTGAGTAGTCCATACTCAGCACAAAAGGACTACCCAGAGGGCTGAAAAAAGTGATTTCTGACAGGTCCTCACACTTTTTTTTTTATTGAAAAAGTTTTACCAATACAAATTTTTCCCCCTTTCCCCCCCCTCCCTAGCCCAACATTATAAGATACAT
>WNWU01000394.1:559899-574782 GCA_012654045.1 Ptyas mucosa | reverse complement strand
TATTCTATTCTATTCTATTCTATTCTATTCTATTCTATTCTATTCTAACCGTGCCTGCCTGATGTTCAAATCTTGCCAATTTGTTAATTCTTTGGTTCTAGATAGGGATACTTTCAAAAGAAAAATAACAATTTACATCTGGAAAAAACAAACTTTTGGAAGATAATTAAATTTACCCTTGGAAAATTAATAGATATTTTTCAGAGTGCTTGTTTGCAATGAAGAATTGGAAAGAATTTTATTTGCCAAGCATTTTCTGCTAATTTACCTAATCTCACATTTCTTAACTATTGTCCATTAATGTTAATGATCCTTTGATTTCTTTTGTTTGAATTTTGCTATTCAGTTCTATAAAGCAAAATGTCTATCCAAATGCCTATTTGGTAGTGGTGGGGGGGATTGTACATAATATACAGATATGATTATATAGTTGTCTTGATCCTTAGTTAGGACATAGAATAAAAGGATTGGAAGGAACCTTGGAGGTCTTCTAGTCTAACCTCCAAGAGTCTAGTTTAATGTCTAGTTTAATGAAAAGAAGGAGTAGGAGTGATATGATAGTCTTCCAATATTTGAGGGGCTGCCACAAAGAAGAGGGGGGTCAACCTATTTTCCAAAGGACCAGAAGGCAGGACAAGAAGCAATGGATGGAAGCTTGTAAAGGGGGATCCAACCCAGTAGTGGTATTCACTTACCTTTGCTATCGGTTTGCAAATGTGAACACGTGGGCCACCTCTGCGCATGCGCAGAGCATCTATGATGACGTCTGGGCAGGTGGGCGGAGCCTCCTGCCTCCACCACTACCAGTTCATCTGAACCAGGTAGAACTGGGAGAATCCCACCACTGATCCAACCTGGAACTAAGGAGAAGTTTCCTAATAATGAAAACAGTCAATCAGTGGAATAGCTTGCCTTCAGAAGTTCTTGGTGTTCCAACACTGGAGGTTTTTAAGAAGCTTGTTAAAGAAAGTCCACACATCTTAAAGTTGCTGAGCTTCAGACTTCTGATCTAAAGTTAGAGCATCCCATATATTCTTGCCTTTTGAGAAAAGGTGGGATATAAATATGAATGTGTATGCAATATGCAATAGTTAGCTGCAAGTCTTCTATTGGCTTCTTTTCACTTGCACTTCCGTAAAATATATGCATGTTGTTTCTGATATAATTCATCTCTAAACCATCAAATGAAATGACTAGGAAGTATAGCTGAAGAACAAATTAGCTGAAACTTATTGCAACAGACACAGGGAGATTTTGAAGTGTTGCTCCTTTACAACTGGAATGGAGTTGTTGCTGCCATTGCAGATGATATAATACTTGAAAAAGTGGGGCTGAAATACCAGTTAAAATGTCTCGTTCATGAAATATGAATGCCTGGAAAATGAATACACAAATGTTAAGCTAGTTAATCAGCTTTAGAGAAACCAAAGAACATTTTAGCTATGATAGGATGCGGCTCTTCAGGATATTAATGAAGTCATAACAAAGGCACCATTGCCGGTGTATCATGCGTTTATTTATCCATTACTTTTGTTCAGCCAAGACAGAATGAAAGGCACGTGGGCTTACTTAGGCAATCCAAATTTAAGTATACTCTTAGTGCAATTTCCATTATTTATTGAATTTGCATCTTACTTTTCTGCCGAGTAGTAAATCAAGGCTACACAATAACCACCAGAAACATTGAACAGAGGCAGAGCAGAGATTTTTTAACTTTCATTTGCATCTATCTATCTATCTATCTATCTATCTATCTATCTATCTATCTATCTATCTATTTATCATCTATCTGTCTATAAGGTCCAGCCTCTCCCCCTTATTCAAGAAAGTAAAGACTCTTGAAACTTGGTATTTCAAAAGGAACCTTTTATTGAAAAGGGGTGATAGCAGGACAGAATCAGAGCAGGCTCTGAGGTCCCTCGGGCCATATAAATAAGATAAAGGAAATTAGGAACTCCTCCCAACAGTCCAATGTGGATTCAGCCAATCAGCAGGTGTGAAGATGTTATTGTACTGGCTACCCTGAATAAGAGATAAGAGGACTTTTTCAGGGCCATCTTCTGGTGCTGCAGTCCACATGGCCCACCTTTCCCCTTACATTCCCCAAGAGGTGATAAAGTGCCCGGCAGCTACGGTGCCAGGCAACGTTTATAAATCAGGTGAAAGGTTATACAAGAAGGCAAGGCAGGATATAGGATACATAGAAAGGAAAATAGAAAGTAAATGTATCAAAAACCAAATCCCCCCTTCCTCTGAAGAATGGCAGATACACAGATCTGACACTACCTATCTACCTATCTACCTATCTAGAGGGCATATAAATCAAATTTTTTAAAAAAATCTATCATTTGTCTGTCTGTCTATCTCTTATTTCTTAACCCACCCACTTCTCTTGGATGTTTGCTTAAATGTAACTGCACATGAATTCTTTCTTTTTTTAAATATATTTTTATTTATAGTTTTTTTCTTTGACATACATAAGTGCTTAGTGGACAGTGTATTGTCTGGGTCAATTTACTTTATACACAATACTAATAACAATAATAATACTATTTAGGTATACATGGTAATAATCTTTCAACTTCCAACATTTATGTATGCATAGTAATTATATTTTATGTACCAGTATATGAAACATTTTCCCAATTTCTAATTTCTACCTCTATTTTCTAACTCTTAATAAAGCAAATCCCATATTAAGAAGTATACTGTATCTATTCATCATCTCTTGCCCTTTTTAGTATTTCAACTCTTATTGACCTTTTGACAAATCTCCCATGTTCCGCCCTGGGGATCTTGTATCCCCTTACATCACTCATATTTAGTCTAAGTATTTCATCTGTCTCTACATCTACCTGTACATGAATCTTAAGCACTCAGTGTAACAAAAAATGGTTCCCCACCCTTCTATCATAATTACAAAATGAATTTTAAAAATAAATATTAAAAACTGAAACCATTTTTTTTTCAAATTCCTCCCCATCAGAAAAAGTAAAAGGTCCTATCACATGCAGACTATTTTTGCTTCTCAGGATTTTGATTTAAATCACAGCACATCAGAATCTGTCCCTTCTCTGAGAAATTCACTTTGTTCAGATTTCTTGGACTGAGTGTTTCAATAAAGTCAGTAAGAGAGAGGCTGGACACTGTGACAATCAACTGAGAAAACATTGTAGACACACCAGACCAAACTTCTCTGAAGGTTCAGCAAAATGCAGAAACAGGAAGAAATTGATTACTTTTTGCAAAGTGTTGTGCAATGCAGCTGATTCAGCTGGAACATCACCTAATGCTTTTAATCTGGAAGGGCATTTTTAAATCCTTTTTGAGAGGGCTGGAATTGGATTGATGTAGGGTGAAATCATGAAAGGCCTGTAGATTCTGGAGAAGGATCTCAACCTTTGAATTCTTCAGGAGCTCAAGTTGTCGCTTCTGAGTCTATGAAATTGCTCACCCTACTACTTTCTACTATCTTTCCTCTTAAGGCTGGACACAGCTCTAGAATGGCAGTTGTTTTGTAGCCAAAATCAAGCCAGGATGTTAAGGGAACTTTAAGGTTTGTAGAAATAATGAAGATGGGGAGATGGACAGATGGAAATGGAAATAAAGAGAAGGAAAGAGGGAGGGAGGGAGGGAGGGAGGAAGGAAGGAAGGGTTTATATCCTCATTATATATTTGGCAGACAAGAAAAAGGAGCAGTAACACAATTAAATTCCTGCTAGAATGGAATGGAATGGAATCATAAAGTCAAGAGAAGAACTTCAGTTTATGTGAAGGAAAAATTAGTGAGCAGACAAGAGAAGGAGGGAACAGGACTTGAACAGGTGAGGAACAGATCTGAGTGCAAAAACTTTCCCAACACAGACACCAATAAAAATGTTCCCCAGGATCATGTTTATGTTGCCTCTTCTTCGGTGCATCGAACCATCACTTTTCTCAATTCCCCATGCCGAAATCATCCCTAATATCATCACGAGTGGTACATTTCAGCAGGAACGAGGGCCCCACAATCTGCAGAGATGAGGATTTCTGTGCAATAACAAAAACTGCTCCGTTGCATGTATGCTTATTTTGCAATGTGTGGGAACATAGAGCTAAGTGGTTAACAGCATCTCCTACATTTCATAGTCCTAGCCCAATGATTGTAGGTCATTGTTGACAATCCTTTTGAGAAGGCAGTTAATGCTTTCAATAATTTCTTGGTAATGGTAATGTAGAATTGAGCGTTGAGGCTTGCTAATGTTGATGGATACAGAAAGCTCAATTTCACAAAACATGCTGGGAAGCTTACAAAGTTATAACTTTAGTTTGGCAAGATTCTGTCCATTAAAGATAAAGGTTCCCCCACACATGCGTGCTAGTTGTTTCCGGCTCTAGAGGCAGTGTTCATCTCTGTTTCTAAGCCAAAGAGCCAGAACTGTCTGAAGACATCTCCATGGTCATGTGGCCGGCATAACTCAATGCCGAAGGCATACAGAGAGCTGTTACTGTAAGGTCCTGCCTCTACTCCCCAATCAAGAAAGTACAGACTCTTGAGACAGCAGCATTTCAAAAGGAACCTTTTATTGAAAGGGGGTGATTGCAAGACAAAAGCAAAGCAGGGTCTGAGTCCCCCCCCAGGCAATTCCCCCCAGAATAAAGTGATTAGAAACCCCTCCTCTGAGTTTGATGTTGAATGAGCCAATCCGCAGGTGTGAAAATGTTGTGGAAGTGGTCGTCCTGAGAAAGAGATAAGGATTTGTTCCCATGTGTTTCTTCTGTGAGGCTTCCAAACTGAAAGAAAACAGATGGCCCTTCCCCCCCTCCCCCTTGTACGTTCCCCAAGGCAAATCCAAGCACAGGGCAGAATAGGTGACAGGGTAAAAGTTATAAACTAGGGAATTACATGATACGTAGGAAAACTGGATGAGAGCAATAAGTGAGTAAAAGAATCCGGAGTCCCCTCTCCACTTGAATGGCAGTCACGATAGGGATCTGACATGCTGCCCCCCTTCAAAAAAAATGAGATTACCTGTAAGAGAGAACAGAAAGATGGACATCATAGAGATTTAGTTCGGTTTGTTAGGATACTTCGAGTGAAACTTTTTCAGCAATGCAGGGGCCCTAACATGTTTCTTAGCTACCCACTCATTTTGTGAAGGAGATAAGTGTCTCCAGGAGACTAGGTATTGAGTTGGACCCCGATGGGTATGGGAGTCAAGGATCTGTCTGATTTCAAAGTGTTGTTCCCCTTGACCATAATAGGGGTCAGAGGAGTGTTTTCTTGGGGCCTTAAAGGGAATGTAATTTCAAGTTTCAATAGGCTGCAGTGAAAAACTGGGTGGAACTGTCTAAGTGTCTTGTGGAGTAGTAATTCTACCATTACTGGGTTGATGATTCTAGTGATTGGGAAAGGCCTATGAATTTGGGTCCCAATTTCTTTGAGGGTTGTAAGGATTGTAGGAATTTTGTGGACAGGTAAACCTTATCACATATTTTAAATGGGTTTGGTTCTGTCCTTCTTTTGTCAGCTTGGGCTTTAAAAGCAGTTTCTGCAAAAGGCAGGAGGTCAGTCCAGTTATCCTGTTGATAGTTAATAAAGCATCTTAAGTATTGTTCCAGAACTGAATTCAATCTCTCTGTCGACCTGTTAGTCTGAGGATGATGACTAGAACTTAGGCCCTGACCGGTTCCGAGAAGGTCCCCAAAAGCCTTCCAGAACTTTGAAGTGAATTGGACCCCATGATCACATATTATCATTTGAGAGGCCCCGTGTAGTCGATAGATATGCTGAGGAACAGTTTGGCAAGTGCCTTAGCAGTGGGGATTTTTTGGCAGGGAACGAAGTGGGCCTGCTTGGAGAAAAGGTGCATTACGACCCAGATAACAGTATTCCCCCCACTTCCCGCCACTTCAGGTAACTCCACAATAAAATCCATAGAGATCTCTCTCCAGGGTGCTGAAGGCTCGGCTACTGTCTGTAAAAGACCAGAGGGTTTTCCCTTGTCTCCTTTTTGCTGCTGCACATATAGGACAACTGGCAACATACCATATTTTTCAGACTATAAGACATACCTAAAGAGGAAATCAACCAAAAAACGTTTTTGGTCTCCGTGGGCCCCATTTTGGGGCCTTTCCCCCAGGCTTTTCCCAGGCTTTTTTGGAGCCTATTTTCATGGCTTTTTTCTGCCCATTTTCTAGACTTTTTTGGCCTGTATTTTTGGCTTTTTTCTGCCCATTTTCTAGACTTTTTTGGCCCGTTTTTTCAGCTTTTTTCGGCCCATTTTGGGTTTTTTTTTCAGCTGATTTTTGAGGCTTTTTTCAGCCCATTTTTGAGGCTTTTTTCAGCCCATTGTCTAGTGCCTTGGGTCTGGAAATCCCTCCCATACTCCTGCATGTACGTGAGGCCATGCACCAGGAAAAACCCCAGTTGCTGTGGGTTACCATTGTACTTCACTCCAAAGTGGGGGGGGGGTCTTCCTCTCCAGTTGTGGTGCTCTGTGCTGGCCAAGAACTATTGCAAGAGCTGGTGCTGCATGGGGTGGGCTCACCTGGATGGCTGCTGGCCCTCCTGCCATGTCTGCTTGGCCTGCTGCTGCTGGATCTGGAGGAGCGGCCCTGGCCTCATTGGTTCTGCTGCCACCTCGCCACCTCCCTGTTCTGAGGTTTTCAAGACCCTCCATCACGAACCACATAAGTTTTCTCTTGAGGCAGTCATCTCTGGCCGTTTCTTCAATTGGCTCTTCCTGGTCAGACAGGGCTTCCAGCTCACATTTCCAGCCTGGTTGTTGATTGCCCCAGGTGACGGTAACTCCTCAGGTTCTTCCATCCCAGTTATCTTTCTTCCTCACTCTGATCAACCATCTGGGCTTCGTGGGGGCTCCCAAACCAGCTTTGATGTCTTCGATGGGGCAGAAGTAGCTGACTTCTGGCTGAGTGGTGGTTCCCTCTCCTTGGTCACTGCTTTGCTTGGACATTGTGTGCAGGGTCCCCTTGATAGAGCAAGTTTGCTTCTCTGGGTTGACCACTTTTGCAGACCCTGCTTTATGTAAGGTCCTGCCTCTATTCCCCAATCAAGAAAGTATGGACTCTTGAAATTAGAATGAATCCCAATATATATCCCGATAGGGATCTGACAGTTACCTTTCCACCAAAGTAGTCCCTATTTTTCTACTTGCATTTTTTACATGTTTTCAAACTGCTTGGTTAGCAGAAGCTTGGATAAGTAACGGGAGCTCACCCCGTTATGCAGTGTTATGGATTTGAACCTGTCCATTAGGTGTAAGCAATTAAAGGAAGAGCCATGGTGGCGCAGTGGCTAGAATGCAGTACTGCAGCTACTTCTGCTGACTGCCAGCTACCTGCAATTTGGTACTTCAAATCTCACCAGGCTGAAGGTTATCTCAGTCTTCCATCCCTTGGAGGTGGGTAAAATGAGGACCCAGATGGTTGGGGGCAAGAGGCTGATTCTGTAAACTGCTTAGAGAGGGCTGTAAAAGCAATCGCTCAGATTCAGATGGACCTGGACTCTGATTGGGCAATACCGACCGAGATGATGGGGCAGGTCTTAGTCCTATTGTAAGGGAGGAGTTTCAGCCAGTGACTCCAGAGGAAGTGGACAAGGCTGTAGGGGCGATGAGCTCCTCCACTTGTTTGTTGGACCCGTGCGCCTCCTGGCTGGTTTCGGCCAGCAAGGAGATGACACGAGGCTGGCTCCAGGCTTTAGTTAATGTGTCCTTGAGGGGTCCTTTCCACAGCCATTAAAGGAAGCGGTTGTAAGGCCCCTCCTCAAGAAGCCTTCCCTGGACCGAGCAGAATTAAAAAACTTTCATCCAGTCTCCAACCTATCCTTTGTGGGAAAGGTTGTAGAGAAAGTGGTGGCACTTCAGCTCCTGCGGTCATTGGATGAAACGGATTATCTGGACCTTTTTCAGTCTGGCTTCAGACCTGGCTACAGCACGGAAACTGTCTTGGTCACACTGATGGATGATTTCTGGCGAGCCCGAGACGGGGGTCATTCCTCTATCTTGGTGCTACTTGACCTCTCAGCAGCTTTCGATACCATTGACCACGGTATCCTTCTGGGGCAGCTAAGAGAGCTGGGAGTGGGAGGCACGTGTTGTGGTGGTTCACCTCTTATCTCTCTGGTCAATCACAGTCGGTGCTGGTAGGAGGACAGAGGTCATCCCCTAGGCCCTTCGTCTGCGGGGTGCCTCAGGGCTCGGTCCTCTCTCCCCTCCTATTTAACATCTACATGAAACCACTGGGTGAAATCATCCGACAACACAGGGTGGGATATCGGCAATATGCTGATGATACCCAGCTGTATATCTCCACCCCGCATCAGTTCAGTGATGTGGTGGATGTGATGTGCTGGTGTCTGGAGGCTGTGAGGATCTGGATGAGAGTCAACAGGCTCAGACTTAACCCAGACAAGACCGAATGGCTCTGGGTATTGCCCCCAAAGACTATGTCGATTGTCCCTCCTTGGTTCTGGGGGGAGAGAAAGTGCCCCCCTCAGAATGGGCTCACAATTTGGATGTCCTTCTAGACTCACAGCTGAGATTGGAACAACATCTGACAGCTATAGCTAGGGGGGATCTTTGCACAGGTTCATCTGGTGCACCAAGTGCGACCCTACTTGGATCAGGAGGCTCTCCTCACAGTCACTCATGCCCTTGTCACCTCACGGTTGGACTATTGCAACACGCTCTACATGGGGCTACCCTTGAAAAGTGTTCGGAGTCTACAGTTGGTCCAGAATGCAGCCGCACGAGTTATAGTGGGTGCACCTAGATGCACCCACATTACACTAATTCTCCACGAGCTGCACTGGCTCCCTATCAGTCTCTGGGCGCAATTCAAGGTGTTGGTTATTACCTTTAAAGCCCTACATGGCTCAGGGCCAAGCTATCTTCAAGACCGCCTTCTACCGCATAGCTCCCAGCGACTGGTAAGATCCCACAGAGTCGGTCTCCTCCGGGTCCCGTCAGCTAAACAATGTTGGCTGGTGGGCCCACAGGGGAGGGCCTTCTCTGTGGCTGCCCCAGCTCTCTGGAACAAATTACCTCCTGAAGTCCCGACCGCCCCCACCCTATTGGCCTTCCAGAAAGCGATGAAGACCTGGCTCTTCCGGCAGGCCTGGGGCCGTTGATCTCGTTATAGTGATCTTGCGAGATCCAGCCACAAATTGGAGTGTATGTGTTTTAACATTTTAATGTCTTCTTTTAACTTTTGTATGGGATATTGTTGCATTGTTTTATTCTCTGTTGTAAGCCACCCAGGGTCCCTTGGGAGTGGGGCGGCATAGAAATGCGACAAAATCAAATAAATAAATAAATAAATACTGTGAAGTGGTATATAAGTCTAAGTGCTATTGCTATTTGAACTTGATTGGATTTCACTGTCTTATCTTTGGGCTTGGCTTAACAATTATTTTCAATAGGACTTATATACTAGGCTCTCTTTCATTGAAATTAAGAATGTTTATTAGTGGTACCCTTGGATCATAGCTTAAAGGGACAACACTCAAGAGCATCCCTTGAAATCATCAGAAAAGAAAAGAAAAAGGGCTTGTAACCTGAATGGCATAACAAAGCAATGATACAGTAAATAATTTTGATTCCTACATGATAAAGCAGGGTTTCTCAACCCTGACAACTGTAAGATGCATGGACTTCAACTCCCAGAATTCCCCAGCCAGCATAATTAAGAGATTGCACAGTCCTGAGCTAGATTGAGAAGGGGGAAAAGATTCAGGAGAGCCACATCCTAAAATCTTTCAGGAATATATCAAGTAGGTTAGAAGGTTATAGCTTTAGTCTGGCAAGATTCTGTCCATTAGGTTCAAGCAAATAAAGGATTGATTTCAATTGGATTGCGCTGTCTCGTCTCTGGGCTTGGACTTGATAATAGAGTGCCCAACTACCAGGAGTCTGTGCAAAACACCTTTGCCCTATGCTGCCATTCCACAATACCTTCTGACAAGTTCATGGATTAAAGAAAAACAAAGGAGTCTAACCAGGTATCCAAACTGCATATTATACTGCAAGAGAGATGGGTATCAGCCAGTGGTTCTCAACCTTGGCCAATTGAAGACATCTGGCTGGGGAATTCTGGGAGTTGAAGTCCAGATGTCTTCAAGTGGCCAACATTGAGAAACAATGGTGGCGGCTTCCGGTTCCGGTCCCGCGGGCGACGGACACTGATCGGGCTAGCTCTGGCCCCAGTGTCTGATCCCCCCCATCTGGAGGCCCTTTGGGCCAAACGCCCCATTTTTTGGGGCGTTTGCCGTTTGAGGGCGGCTCGCCAGGGGTCCCCTGCCTCACATCCAGGGGCCGGGAGGCCGATGCTGGCGTGCCCGAGGCTCCAGAGGGGGTGGGAGGCGATCGGCGGCCTTTTCTGAGGCCGCGGAGGCGCCACAGCGCCTAAGGGGACCGGCGTTTATCCATAAGGCACAGCCGACCGAGCTGATCGACCGGAGAGTTGAGCAGGCATCCTGGAGGTGAGAGGGGGGGGTTGGAGTTCCCCCCCTTGTAGCTGGAAAGGTGCCGTGGCTGAGAAGTAGGGGGAAAGAAATGGAAGGAAACCCCTTACTTTGTTGACTTTTCTTCTGAGGATGGCTGTATCAGAATTTGTTGGAGAGGTCTGGTGGCCTCTCTTCCCAGTGGTGAGCTATGGCGGCGGTCCGACTTCCTGCTTCTTTATTTATGATTGAAGACAACATTCTCCTCTAGGGCTTCCTGTTTGACCTACTCTATACTCCGGACTCGTTGCTCCTGTGAACGCCCACTGGTGGATATTTGAAAAATTACATTGACTGTCAATCCCTCTTTCTTTCCTGGAGGTTTGCCTTTTGGGATTTTTCATCTTCTATTATTGCAAGATGGCTAAGGGTCATAAATCAACAGCAGCTGACATGGAAAAAATTTTGGAAAGACTGGCGAAATTGGATCAGAAGTTGGACAAGTTGGATGATTTGCAAAAAGGATTATCTGAAATTAAATCTGAAATGACACTTATGAAAAAAGATTTAAATGATGTTCAACAGCTGGCAGAGCAAAATAAGAAGAAGATGGGGGGTCTGGAGGGGGAGGTACGGGCACTCCAGAGGGTGGAAGAAGGGAGAGGAAACGCAATGTTAACTTTACAATTGGATAAGATGTCTTATTTTCTCAGGTTTCAAAACGTGGAACAACTTGACCAAGAAAATTTGAGAGAGGTGATGGTTAAAATGTTGGGTGAATTTTTAGAAAGAGATTTGGAGTCCATTGGAAGGGATGTGGATTTGGTGTATAGAGTAAACTCACAATTTGCAATTTTACATAGTTTACCAAGAGAGGTTCATATTAAATTTGTAAGAAGGGAACTGAGAGATGAGATATTGAGAAAACAAAGACTGGGGGCGCTGGTGTACAGGGGCAAGGAGGTCACCATCCTAAAGCAGATTCCCAGACAGGTACGAGAATTAAGGAGAAAATATTATTTTTTATCAAACAAGCTGTACCTTAAGGGAGTAGGTTTTAGGTGGTTGATTCCGGAGGGCTT
Source organism: Ptyas mucosa (assembly GCA_012654045.1). Taxonomy (NCBI): domain Eukaryota; kingdom Metazoa; phylum Chordata; class Lepidosauria; order Squamata; family Colubridae; genus Ptyas; species Ptyas mucosa. The sequence continues at coordinate 563,256 of WNWU01000394.1, read as the reverse complement.
GATGATTTTTTGGGAGGACAGTAAGAAGAAAATTAATAACGTAGTGGAAGCTAAGGCTTTTTTTGACCAACATAAATCCTTCCTAGATGGAGAAGATACAGGAGCCGAAGAGGGGGAAGTATTAGATGATCAAGGAGCGGGGGCGGACAGAGCTGTGGCGGCCCTGGAGGAGGGGGGAGGCCAGACCATGGTTTTAAGAGCTAGAACCAGGAAATGAAGAAAGGAGGGGAATCCATTATTTAATGTTTTTTATTTGACATCTTTTTTTCTCTCTCTCTTTTTATTGTACTTTGTATAACACTCTGGCTATTTGCTTTTTTTTTGTTTATATAACTTTTATATAACCTGGTTGTTTGTTTTGATTTAACATAATAATGTCTGTTGTGTGAGAACTTAAAAAAAGAGAATAATAATTGAAATATCTTTTTATAAAGATATTGAAAATTCAACATATTGTAAACTATAATATTGTATATTTTTAACCAATAAAAACTTTTTACAAAAAAAAAAAAGAGAAACAATGGTATAACCCTGTGATGTGCACGCAGTGCCTTTTCTGTGGGCATGTGAGCTGTCGCCCCAGCTCAGCTCCACCACACATGGTTGCACACTTCCTGCCGACCAGCTGGTCTTCTGGTCTCTGCTGTGCATGCGCGGGGGGGCAGAGCCCATGCACAGGGGGCAGGGCGCATGCAACGGGGGGTGTCCGCATGTGTGGGGCACACACGGGGGTGCACACACATTTGTGGGGTGGCGGGGTGCATTGCATTTTGGGGGTTCGGGGACACATACACGCATTCGCATTCACAAAGTCCAGAAAAAGTTAGCCATCACTATTATAAGCTATTATTATGGCTGAATAGACTTCACCTTACTTGCTGCCATTCCCACCATTTTCCCCTGAATTGAATGGACCGTTATTATTAATTCAAAAATTATGTTAAGAATAGTCATTTCACATACAGAAAAGGGTCAAGATTTCAATGTTATGCTTTTAACAATTCATTTTGCATCAACAGTTGTTAAACTTTTATCAATCTTTGCCTTCTGATCTCACATAATGTTCTTGCTGGAATCTCTGGAAATCATTTTATAATTGGTAATGTTAATCGTACATTGAAGGCAACGCCCACACTTCACACAACACTACATTTCTAACCTGCTGCAGATAGAGCTTTGATTTTGTTTTTTTGAAATTGAAAAGTGGTGCTGTACTCGTGAATGCTGCTGCTTTTTGCTGCAAGCAATATGGTATTTTTCATCAGAAGGAATTCCATTTTCTTCTCTGTGGGTGCAAATCCAGATCTATTAAAATCAATGAGAGTGTTACCATGTTAGTGTTACTCTAGCAGAATGTACATTGAACTCTAAAACCTGCTGTTGTGAAGTTCAGGATATGTAACTTCAAAAATGGTTCCCAGAAATTGAATTTGCTTTGCATACAAAATTCTCAGCCAAATGGACGAATGAACGAAACCTCCGTTTCCACCTTGTCATCTGCCTTAAGCTGTGTTCTGCTTTGTAATGCTAAGATTTGTTTCAGAAATTCAAAGGGCAGTTTTGAAACCGTTCCAAAGCTTTTCTATGTGATATTTTTTTCTTTATTTTTTAAAATAAATTTTTATTTTAATTAAAATTTTTATTTTTAATTAAAAAGAAAAACAAACAAGTACAATTATGACAATACACAACATGCACAACAGGTAAACGTAGATCAAGTCTTATGATTTGTATTTTAGATAGTCACATCGGTAAACTATATTTCTCTCTATATATTTCTACACCTTTAGTTATATAACAATATTTTAAGTTCTCTTTTTGATTTATTGTTTTCTTAGCTGGTACTCAATTTCTATCTAACTAATCCATTTCTTTTAGTGTGTTCCTATTTTTGTTTTATTTTCCTTTTCTCTATCCAATCGTACCATCTTTGCCATACCAGGTAGTAATCAGTTTCCTCTTTTTCTTGTGTTTCTTTCATGAATTTATTCATCTCTCTGCACACTATCACTTTTAGTATTATTTTGTCGTCTGCTGGTGTCTTCCAATTTTCAGCCTTGTGCGAAAACAATTCTTGCCACTGTTAAAATGTGGATGATTAAATTTTTTATTTCTTTTTCATAGTGGGTTGTGAATATTCCTAATAAATAAGTTTCTGGTTTCATAGGTATTTTCTGACTTGTAATTTCTTCTATTTGGTTTTTAACCATTTTCCAGAACTGTTTCGCTTTTTGACATGACCACCACATGTGGTAGTATGTTCCTTTTTGTGTTTTACATTTCCAACAGTCTGGAGAGGTGTTGGGGAACATTTTTGCTAGGTGGGCAGGAGGAAGGTGCCACCTGTAGAACATTTTGTAAATGTTTTCCTTAAAGGGTACAGACATTGTTAGCTTACTGTTTACTTTCAATACTTTTTCCCATTTATCTAATTCAATACTATGACCAATATTTTTCACCCATGTAGTCCGCCTTTCTCTCTTGTGTCCTGAAGATTTTCCTATTTTTTTTAATGTATGGCACTACAATTAAATAATCCATTCACTTCTGTCTAATTTGGGATTTAGAGACAACTGTGAATGAAATGGATGAATTGTCTGGGGGGGGAAAGACAGGGAAGTTAATTTTGGATTTCCAGAGAGGAAACTAGAGTATCATTTACAATTTTTCAGAGGCTCATTTTCATAGGCGTGTCCAATCTGAGTCTTGCAAAGTCTCACAGCTCTTCTCTGGTGTAATTTTCTTTCTATGTCTTTCAATTATGAGAGAATATCTTTAGAAAATTTTTCAGTTTATAGTGTACCCATCTTTTTGATGGTTCTTGGACTGTCGTTCAGTTTATAATGCCATGAATTGAAAAATATCAAATCTACTTAGGATCACAGATTCTATTATTCCTTTTCTCCTTTGCCTGGCTGCCTTAACTGCCAAGATGGCAATTCTGCTGTGTCAAAAACTGGTTGGCAACCTTTAGGAGGACTCTGGATGGTGAACAAGGAGTAAATACACACACACACACACACACTATAAGACCATAAGTCAACCACACCAAAGCACATCTGAACATTTGATTTGAATGCTTGGAACAACAGCTAAGAGTTCAATGCTTGCAAAAGCATTAAATTAATTAGTTAAAGTATTTAATTATAATCTCCCACTCTTATTGTTACAATTTCATCTCCTTTAATGTTGTAAGTTAGCCAGAATAACCTTATTGCAAAATGGGTAGCAAATAAATTTAGGAAGGAAGGAAGGAAGGAAGGAAGGAGGGAGGGAGGGAGGGAGGGAGGGAAGGAAGGAAGGAAGGAAGGAAGGAAGGAAGGAAGGAAGGAAGGAAGGAAGGAAGGAAGGAAGGAA
>WNWU01000394.1:502564-559889 GCA_012654045.1 Ptyas mucosa | reverse complement strand
GAAGGAAGGAAGGAAGGAAGGAAGGAAGGAAGGAAGGAAGGAAGGAAAACAGGGTTGGTGCCATCTAAATCTCCAGGGGATACTGATCAAATGCTATCATTGAGATGGTCCAACTCTGAAGAGCAACAAGAGGGCATGGTTTATTGATAGGATCTGACCCTTGCCTTCTCTGATAGAGCTGCCCCATCTGATTTTGAATAACTGTATTCATCAGAGCCAGGAACAGACTGAAAAAGATGAATGTGTGTAATGGTCATATTCCTAGTTTAATATAATATTCCTGGATTGAATTTTGACTAGAATTAAAGTCAACACTTTAGAGGAATTTGAATTGGAGAAAGTTAGTCTGCTAAGTTTTAAAACATTTTGAAAATAGATGTTACAGATAACCTAAACTTTACATTCATACAAGCTAAGCTATCAGTATTGCCAATGTCTCTCTCAAAGATGACGTTTGATTTATCTCTTTTAAGCAAAATGTCCCATTTTTAGGTTGATTACTATCAATAAACAGGCAACTGGATAGATGTATCCACGGAAAATTTAAAATCAATTTTCTGCTGTTTCCATGACAACATGAACAGCAGATGAGGAAAGATATTAATGACCCCTTTTGAAAAAGGGAAAGCTTTTCTTTTAGACTTATTTTATCTATTCGCTCACTGGGGAATGTGCTTTCAATACTAGCCACACTAGGAGATGACTGTAGAATAATCATAGTTTACAGACATTTCCTCTAGAGAGCATGCAGGCTTCAATCCATAATCACATTTATTCTAGAGCAATCATCTTGACTACTCAGAAATAGACTGGCATAGAGATTGACCAAAAAAAGGGGAATATCTTTACACTGAAATGATATCAGTTACTCTCAACCTAAATCCTACCTCAAAGATTGCTTAGGAGAGAATGGAATAGAATGCAGAATAGGATAGGGTAGGATAGGGTGGGGTAGGACAGAATAGAGTAGAGTAGAGCAGATTAAAGTAGAAATATGAGCAGGAGCAGAATAGTAGAGTTGGAAAGACCTTGCAGATCCTCCTAGTCCAACTTCCTGCTCAAGCAGGAGATCCTATACCTGTGATGGCGAACCTATGGTGCGGGTGCCCAAGGTGTAAGGTGGCCAGATTTTAACATTGGTAAAGCGGGACACCATTGACCGGGGGGGGGGTCTTGATTAAAAACTTGGTCTATATGGAGCAACAAAAACTTTCATAGAATGCAAAAATAGTATTGTAATATATTTTTTAAAATTTCAACATAAGTACTGTGGGGTGTGGGGTTGAGGGGTACCCCAGACCGCGAACCAGCTCATGAGCAAAAGCACTGGGATTGAAATAAAGCTGACAAAGGAGCCTTGAATAAATATATAATTTAATTTAAAATATTTAAAAAGACACTGTGCCTTTAAAAACCACATTAAAAGCAAAGTCTTATCTGGGTATGTGAAGCCAGGCTATCTCCCTAGATTCCTCTCCACAATACCAAAAACAGTTCACAAGAAACAAAGGTTAATACAAAGGTGGACGTCTTTGGTGTCGACACATCATCAAGGCAAACGAAGGGCAGCAGCGAAGACTTCACAATAAAAAGTCACCTGAGAATAAAAGCAGTTCAAGCACCAACGTGGCTTGAGGGTCTGTGTGGAGAAGAATTTCCAGCACAACCTAACCGTTGGCTTGTGTGCTTAAAACAGCAAAAACACAAGCATCTGTGGGAGTATCTCAGCAGCCAGCGTCTGGAGTCCTTATCTGCATCTCCTCCTTTCTACAGCATCGTGCTGGGCTCTGCAGTCTTCTTCCAGCAGTAAACACTAGCTGGATCAGGCCTGACCGGTTGTCAAGGCCCAAGTAGCAAGCCAAAAGGTCCTTGCTTATATTGTGAGCAAACCTGCAATTATCTGGGGTGGGAAAGGCTTGCAGGTAATTGCTTACAGCAGATGGGTTGATTGAGGCCATACCTCTTTTGTGGCTAATCATGTAGCCGCAGCAACCCTGAAAATACTCGTGACAATCCCCTTCTCTGCGACTATTTGATTTGTTACAAAAATATACATTCATCATTGAGTACACGTAAAACTACAATGGTAAGTACATTCACATAGTCACTAGAATCATGTCTAGGAGATAGTAATGTTGGTCACGGGGCAGTGGTTTGGTAAACACATCTGCTACTTGTTCTTTGGTTTCACAATACACTGTCTTGATGAAACCAGTTCTCACTAGTTGCCTTACATGTTTATTCCTTATATCGATATGGTGCAATCTCTTCCCAACAGCATCGGCCTCTGATATATTAATGGCAGCCATGTTGTCCTCATATATCTTTATAGGATGCATGGGCTGCCTCCATACGCTTACCAACAGATCATTAAACCATACAAGGTTGTTGGAAGCTTTAGATAAGCTTACATACTCAGCTTTCGCCATGGAAGTCGCAACTAGCTTCTGCTTGCCTGCATACCAGTATACAGGGCTGTGGTTCAAATACCCAATATACCCCGATGTACTTTTCCTGGACCTAACGTCCCCTGCCCAGTCGGCATCCGAAAAACAACTTAATTCAAGCTCTCTAGTCGTTCCTAGTTCTAAAATCAATGAATGACTCAAAGTACCTTTCAGATATCTTAGGAGTCGCTTAATTCCACTCCAGTGGTACTGAGTTGGATGCTCTGAGTGTCTAGATAGTACATTCACACTTAGACTAATGTCCGGTCTAGTCCAATTCACGATGTAGAGGAGTGACCCAATCACGGACTTGTAAAGGGTCTTGTTATCGAATTCCGCGTTCTCGGTGTACATATTTTTAAGGAAGTCTGTTGCCATGGGGGTGTCGCATGGCTTTGCATCTGCCATACTACATTTCTCTAGCAGTTCGCGAATCTTGTCTACCTGAGAGAGCCGAAACCCCTTCTCGTTTTTTATGAACTGCACCCCTAAAAACCTATTAACGCGACCTAAAGGCTTTAAAGTAAAACTTTTACTGAGGTCCTCAGAGAACTTCTTGTACTTGTTCTCTGACGTGCTAATGTACAATATATCATCAACGTACAACAGTACTACTTCCTTGGTGCCCGAATCGTCCTTAACAAAAACGCACTCATCTGTGGATGATGGTGAAAAACCCATTTCTCTCAGGCTTTTTGTAAAGCACTCATACCAGCGCTTGCCTGACTGTTTCAAGCTGTAAAGGCTCTTATTCAATAACCACACGTCATTTTCCCTATGACTTATTCCCTGAGGAATCTTCACATAGATCTCCTTATCTAACTGGGCGAGGAGGTACGCCGTCTGAATATCGAACTGGTGGACATGTTCGCCTCGCATGGCAGCGATGGTGAGAGCCGTTCTTACGCTCTCAGGGCGTACAGTTGGCGAAAAGGTATCCTCGTAGTCGTCAGGGAATCTCTGCGAGAATCCCTGCGCTACTAGCCTAGCCTTGTACACATAACCTCCACCTTCGATGGGCTTTTTCCTAAAAAGCCACCTGGTACCAATTACCCTTTTATCTTCGGGTAATCTTGTTGGAACGAATACATCTAACCCTTTCAAGCTGTTAATCTCTGTATTCATTGCGTCAAGCCACTTCTGTTTTTCTTGGTTGGGTAAAGCCAGCACATCCTCGTATCTTTGAGGTGTGGCCAGGACCTGGCTGACCAAGGTGATGAAATTGTCATACCTCCGAGGTCGGTTGCCCCTAGTAACCCTAACCGGCCTGCATCTGGGCGTGTGACTACTGTCGGAGTCATCCGAGGAGTCATCTTCCTCACCGCCCTCACTGCGTGACTCAGATGCTGGGCGTCTATCCTTCCTGGCTACCCCCATCTTGCGCTTCGATATCCCTTCCACGGGCACTTGGGAGACACGCTCCCCAGAACCAGACGTATCCCTAGCCTCAGGTAGGTTTGCTGATACGTCCTCCGTGTGCACACGGCAACTACGGGAAGGGTTCTGAGCAAAGATCTCATTTGCGTGGATCTTGTTCCAGTTGGCTCCTTCGTGGAATGTTGCAGACCTCGAAATAATTAGTTTACCTCTAGGGTTGGCAAACCTAAATGCCTTGGAGCCCTGTTCATAACCAACGAATCTCAGCCTAGCTGAGACTCGATCCCCCTTTCTCTTCAGCTCCTTTGGCACACGCACATCGGCCATCACCCCAAAAACGTGGAGGTGTGCCAAGCTGAGCTTATGGCCGTACAGCACCTCGTATGGGGTTTTGCTGACTACACTCAACCATACGCAGTTGAGGGTATAGTTCGCGTACTTTAACGCTTCTACCCAGTATGCGAAGCTTAACTCTGCATCCTCTAGGGCACTGCATCATGGTCTGTAGCACGCAGTTCTGGCGTTCCATGACACCATTTTGAAATGCGGAATAAGGTGCGGTGCATAGATGTACAATGCCCTTATTCCTTAACCAGCTGGCAAACTGATTAGAATTAAATTCAGTGCCACGGTCAGTCAGGATCTTCCTGATCCTGACCCTATGCTGGTTTTCCACTAAGTTGCAAAATTCTTTAAACTTAGCTAGCGTCTCGCCTTTATTCATTAAAGGGAAAAAAAATCCATAACGACTGTGGTCATCTACAATGGTAAGGAAGTATTTCCTCTTACCGACTGAAGGTGCGAATGGACCCACCAAGTCCATGTGGACGAGTTGAAATGGGTATTCGGAGCACCGCTGAGACTTCCTGGGTGCGGGATTCACCTTCGACTTTGCACTCCTACATATTGCGCAATCTAGGAATACACTACAGTCATTAATTTTGGTCCCTCTTGAATGCTCGGTCACCTTCTTTACAACAGGGAAGCTCACGTGGCCTAGTCTACGATGCATTAGGTGAGCACACTCGTTATGCAACGGCTCACCTGTAGAGATTGCGTTAGCATTCTCAGGATCCCTATCGTTGGACTGTGAGTTAAAATCAATAAAATCTTTATTATATTTACATTTACTATAACGAGGCTTCCTCCAATAAAAGTCTTGTTTGTCATCATTTGATTCTGACTCTGACTCATCGTTGCTACCAGATACAATGGCATAATTGCTGGCGCCAAGTGTTTCAACATTTGTATTGGGGTAATAATAGGGCAAGCCACCTATCTTCAGGACCTCCCCAATCACACACTTGTCGTTTGTGATCACCACTTTTCCTCCTGAGAACAGAATCTCTATTCTAGGGTTCTCACAAATTCTCATTAAACTTAGCAGATTATGGTCTATTCCTGGCACAAACAACGCGTCCTTAGTTTCCCCTATCCCAGGAACATAAATATCACCAATGCCATCTACTTTGACATGTTTACCGTTTGCGACCTTAACCATGAATTGATGCTTTCTCATATCAGCAAACAATCTTCGGTTACTCACAACATGGTTACTGGCCCCACTATCCAATAACCAGAGTTGCTCTCGCTGTTCCTCTGTAAGCTCTGACTCAGCAATCTCCACTATGTCTACAGAGCTACCATTAAACCTGGGATTGTTTCCTCTGTTGCCTCTATTTGGCCTTTTACCCCTTCTGTGGTTAGTAACATCTTCCTTTGGCTTTCTACCTGGAGGGAATGACCTCCTTTTTCTTCCACTGTCAGAAGGCATTTTTAAACTCGCCCTTGCATTCACATTCTGAGGGCAGTCCCTTCTATAATGTTCCCTAGAACCACAGTTAAAACATTCTCCAATGGTGTAAGTTCTATCAGAACTACCGGGGTTTCTTAAAGGCTTCTCCTTTCTATGGAAAGCCACCCTGCTTTTTCGCAAGTTGTCTTCCGCAATCAACTTGCCTGATAACATCTCTAAGGATAAACTATCACAGTCAATGTTATCCAATCTCGATATAAAACTATCCCAGCTTGTGTCTAAGGAATTGAGTATTACAGTGATGAGGGTTTATTCTGATATTGTTTCTCCCCTCAGCATCAATTCCTGCCTTAACCTATTTAACTCGCATAAGTGTTCGCTTACGTCTACTCCTGCCTTCAACCTGGCAGAGTAGAACTCCCTGTAAACACTGTTTGTAATTTGGGAGCTTTTGGAACAAAATAGCTTATGGAGTTTTAACCAAACTTCAGTTATGGTCAGGTTACAAGGTATACTGGGGTACAATGCAGGGTCAATAGACACCAATAAAATGCAAAAGGCCTTATGATGTAACATGTCAGTCTCTAGAGACCATGGTCTAGATGGGGGTTTCAACAATAATGATAAAACATTTTCCCGCATTAAAATGACTTGAACGTTCTTAACCCATTCCTTAAAATTCCCTCCACCCACACTTAAACATTTAAAATTAGGAGGGAGAACCTGTACATTGCTAAACATGGATACAGATGTTAATCGATGTTCAGAGTCAGGTCCATCCTGGAATGGGCAATAAGGCATTGGGATAGAAGCACATAACACAGTGTCTTCTATCTGAGGTTCCAATAGTTGTTCCTCCCCAATGGAAGGAAGAACCTCACGTTGTGCAAATGCAAAATTTGTTCTGGCTTGCTCAAAAGGGTTCGAGGGTCCTCTCTGGCATCTATCTCTAGGAGTCTTCGGACGTGCTCCTAAATTCCTGTGTTCAGCCGAGGCAGCCTCTGGAACCACCCTGGATGTCGATGTGGTCACGGATGGATGCATCCCACTCGTGGCATGCGCAGAGTTCGACGCAGACATCAAGGGTATGCTGGAACATGCAGCTACTGTCTGTTGGGCTGATGGTGCCTGCAAACATCATCCAAAATGGTTGCCAAAGTTTCCATTACCTTCGCAACCTTGCGCCCAACTTGAGAGTCTTTTGAACCTTTAGCAGAAGTCATCAAAGGAGCTAAAGTTTGCATGGCCTGATCTACGACCGCTTCAACAGCAAATGGCTCAATGTCAGCTTGGCCATGCTGGTTTATCAAAGAAGCAGTGACTTTTGAATCAGGCAGTCTGTTATCCCTAATTCCCCACTTACGGTCTGAGGTAGGGGTCTTAATTACAGTTACCACGGTTGAATTAGCTGATGTACAAAAATCAGCAACCGGGTCTTGGCCATCTGCAGGCAAACCTAGATACCTAAGGATTGCCCTTCTTAAATTATCATCTACCTTTTGATGTTCTGGGACCTGAAGTGTCGTTCTTCCGGTCTGTGCCTCTGGACTTACAGCTCCTATCTGCTCTAAGCTGGTTTGGGGGTTTTCAGCCATGATATTAGTTGCCTGAGCCCCAAACAGTCCATCCTGCGACTCCATACTAATGGCTGCTGCTGCTGCTGCTGACCTGGTCAACATCTACACCTTTCCTATGTCAATGTCAGGTTTTTCAATCCAGCGCAGTACCACGTGAGCGTGCGTTCGTTAAACCATCCTCTGCTACCATTTGTGGGGTGTGGGGTTGAGGGGTACCCCGGACCGCGAACCAGCTCATGGGCAAAAGCACTGGGATTGAAATAAAGCCGACAAAGGAGCCTTGAATAAATATATAATTTAATTTAAAATACTTAAAAAGACACTGTGCCTTTAAAAACCACATTAAAAGCAAAGTCTTATCTGGATATGTGAAGCCAGGCTATCTCCCTAGATTCCTCTCCACAATACCAAAAACAGTTCACAAGAAACAAAGGTTAATACAAAGGTGGACATCTTTGGTGTCGACACATCATCAAGGCAAACGAAGGGCAGCAGCGAAGACTTCACAATAAAAAGTACCTGAGAATAAAAGCAGTTCAAGCACCAACGTGGCTTGAGAGTCTGTGTGGAGAAGAATTTCCAGCACAACCTAACCGTTGGCTTGTGTGCTTAAAACAGCAAAAACACAAGCATCTGTGGGAGTATCTCAGCAGCCAGCGTCTGGAGTCCTTATCTGCATCTCCTCCTTTCTACAGCATCGTGCTGGGCTCTGCAGTCTTCTTCCAGCAGTAAACACTAGCTGGATCAGGCCTGACCGGTTGTCAAGGCCCAAGTAGCAAGCCAAAAGGTCCTTGCTTATATTGTGAGCAAACCTGCAATTATCTGGGGTGGGAAAGGCTTGCAGGTAATTGCTTACAGCAGATGTGTTGATTGAGGCCATACCTCTTTTGTGGCTAATCATGTAGCCACAGCAACCCTGAAAATACTTGTGACAAGTACAATTTACAAATATAATAAATAAAAAAATCTACAGTGTACAGAGTTAAGGACTGTGGCAGCCATTATGTAGGACAGGCAGGCAGAAGACTAGCAAAGTGCATCCACAAACACCAACTGGAACTAGAAGGTAAAAACTCCATAAAGACTATGTATGTTACTTAGGCAGAGCATGCATAACAGACTAAGTTTTGTGGCTTAGCATGTTGGGGGATTCTAATCCCAGAGTTAGATAACAGAATAAGAGTTGGAAGGGACCTTGGAGGTCTTCTAGTCCAACCGTCTGCTGAAGCAGGAGACCTGATACCATTTCAGATAAATGATTGTTCAATCTCTTCTTAAAAACCTCCAGTGATGGAGCACCCACAACTTCTGAAGGCAGGTCGTTCCACTGATCAATTGTTCTGTCAGAAATTTCTTCTTATTTCTAGGCTAGTTCTCTTCTTGATTAGTTTCCATCCATTGCTTCTTGTTCTGCCTTCATATACTTTGGAGAATAGATCGACCCCCTCTTTTTGTGTGTGGCAGCCCCTTAGATATCCAAACGCTGCTACTTGATGTGTGCAACAAACTTGAGTTAAGGAGAGAGGAGAATGCCCTGACTCCAAAAGGCTGGGCACTGCTTGTAAAGAATTACACCCAATATCTAGACTTTTGTGGTGTAGCCCTGGTTTTTAGAGAAACAAGTTTGTGGGACAGGGAATGTTAATCCCTTGTCCGGTCTTCTCTTGGGGAAAGTGTCAAAAGGTCACGTTGCATCTAGTCTCTGGCAGTCCCTGATGGGCTGTCTTGTAAGTGTCATGCACCGCTTCTGGAGCTGTCGAGAGAGCAATTTCCTCCCAGGGAGGGAAGGAGCAGCAAGGTGTGCTTGTTTGTTGCTGTGCTGTTTGTTGCATCTGCCGTTTGGCACACTTGAAGGGAAAATATCCGGAGGGCAAAAAAGAAAAGAGGCATCCTCCTTGCCCAGGTATCTTGACAACGGGACTTTTAAAAGCCACCAGTGGGGTGCCTCAACCACTGGCGTTGAGGAAAAGGGCAACGCAGGAGCTCTTCCTAAGAGTCCGCCGAGGCTCCGAACCAGAGCAAGGGAAAGCTCCGCAACTGCAGCCCCCATGGGGCAGCGGGCATGCCAGCAACACCAAGAGCGCACGCGTGTTAGCCGGCTGTCTGGCGCTCCGATGAAAGGGAGAGGAGAAAGAAGCGCTCTGAGGTAACGACTGATGCCCGCTGTCACCCTCAGTCAGACACGGGGCACTTTTTCCTCAGGAAAAGCCTCAACTTAATGTCTCACAGGCTCCGTCTGCCACAGAGATGGGGAAGAAGTGGCGGAGTCCCAGCCAGGTGGAGAAAGGCTGCTCCGACAAGGTTATTCCCTTCCCGTTCTCCCGCCACTCCCTAGCTTGTTGTGCATTCTTTCCAAAAATGGGACTTTTTTAAAACACCACGTGACGCGGGACAAATTGTTATAAATCGGGACTGTCCCACCAAAAGCGGGACATCTGGTCACAGTGCCGAGGTGGCACGCAGAACCATCCTTTAAGGCACGCGAGCTGTTGCCCAACTCACCTGCAGCTGCGCAGGTGTGCACGCCCTAGCTGGTGTTCGGGCCTCTGGTGCACATGCGTGCAATTCAGGGGACCCAGATCTGGTCTTCAGTTCTTTCCTGCAGATGCCTGCACATTTGCACATGTGTGCGAGAGTACAGCATTCATACTAAGATATGGCATTCGTGCACGTGAATTGCACACATGGAAAACGTGTGCATGCACAGATGGTGCAATTACACGCACAGCACACGAGGGAGCCACATGAAGCCATGTGCATGTGCAGATGGTGCAGTTGCATGCGGAGCACACGGGGGAGCCACACAAATGCCGCACACATGTGCAGATGGTGTGGTTATGTGTGCAGTGCACGGAGGGGCACATGCGCAAATGCCGTGAGCATGCGTAGATGGTACAGTTGCGCATGCAGCACACGGGGATGAGTTGCACATTAGCATGAATAGCACATGTGTGCATGAAGTGCCCAAAGCATGTATCTGTTCGGCACTTGGTGAATAAAAGGTTTGCCACCACTTCCCTATACCATTCTGAACAAATGGCTGTTCAATCTCTTCTCCTTTGAGTGAAGCACCACAACAAATAGAATAGAATTGTCAGGTGTGCCTCCTTTCAATACTCAAGAAAGAAAAACCCCAACTCCATTTTCATAGAGAAAGGTACTTTTACTGAGTATGAACTGAATGCAACCAAAGAAAAGCAAGGTCTGAGGCAATAGGTGCGAAAATCACATACAGAAAGCATCCTTAAAACCCTCCTCCCAATCGTCCAGTCAGGATTATCCAGTCCACATCCTCCCCAGGGGTCATGTGGGGTACAGCATCCGATGGTGCCATCCTCCTGGTATGCCACGATGGTTGACCTTGAGTGGTTATCAGCGCTTTTCCCAGCTGCAGAGAAAACGCTGAGGAAAACTTTCTCCCCTTTTCTCCACCAGCTCACTTCCCTCCTCCCAGACATCCAAACAGCTCCCCCCTTCCCCCGTTACAATGGCAGCCGAGCAAGCAAGCAATTAAAAGGTGGAGGCTGACAAGAATAGAATGGAATGGAATGGAATGGAATGGAATGGAATGGAATGGAATGGAATGGAATGGAATGGAATGGAATAGAATAGAATAGAATAGAATAGAATAGAATAGAATAGAATAGAATAGAATAGAATAGAATAGAATAGAATACATGTGATTGCACACATAAGGAATTTGTCCCCAGTGCAGAAGTTCCCAATGTACATACAAACAAGAGAAAGGGGCAGTGAAGTAGTAAAATGATACTTTAAAAGGTAAGATAATTCTATTTAAATTGAAATGATAATAAACATAGAACATAGAGTCATAGGGATGGAAAGGGACCCCAGAGGCTGTTTAGTCCAACACCTTACCCAAGACAGGAGTCCTTATACCTGTGATGGCGAACCTATGGCACGGGTGCCACAGGTGGCACGCAGAGCCATATCTGAGGGCACACGAGTGTTGCTCTACTCAGCTCCAGTACACATGTGCCCACTGGCCAGCTGATTTTTGGGCCTTCCTGGGCCCACTGGAAGTTGGGAAATAGGCTGTTTCCGGCCTCCAGAGGGCCTTTGGGGGGTGTTGAGGAAGGCCGTTTTTGCCCTCCCCAGGCTCCTAGAAAGCCTTTGGAGCCTGGGGAGAGTGAAAAATGGGCCCACTGTGCCATCGTGTATCAAAAGCGGGGGGAGCATGGGGGGAGCACACGCACATGCACGGGAGGGCGGGACACAGGTGGGCATTGAATTATGGCTATAGGCACACATGCACACGATCCCCCCGCTCTCCCCCCGCTTTTGGCACGCAATGGCAAAAAGGTTAGCCATCACTGCCTTATACCATCCCAGTCAAATGGTTGTCCCATCTACTTTTGAACTGAACAGGACTGAACAGGAAAGTGACAGGGGCCTCACCTCTGGAGGGAGAGTGTTCCACAGGGTGGGGGCAACTGCAGAGAAGACTCTTTTCCTGAACCGCCCCAGTCAGAATTCTTTGGCTGATAGAATCTACAACATACCTTTGCTGGGATTGCACTCATATCAGAAGCACTGAGACGCTTCCCATTTGAAAAGATTAGCCAGTGATATGACCATTGCCCAGGGGATGCCCAATAGGGGGCTCCTTTCACGTCCCTGGCAGGAGCTGAAGTGAAGGATGGGAGCACAGCCCCGCCCCATGGCAGCACTTGGGTCTTGAACCTCCAACCCAGCGTCCTAACCATGCGAGCCACTGATCTCCTTTATTAGGTGGGATGGTCATTGTAACAGAAAGACGGTTTAATAGGTAGCTTGGCCCAGACCATGTAGGGCTTTAAACATCACAACCAACACCTTGAGTTGGACCCAGAAGCAAACCTGCACCCAACAGAGCTTATGCAGAGAAGTTGCTACCTGCACTGTTCTTTGGGCACCTAAGATTGTCCATATAGCCGTATTTTGCACCACCTGAAGCTTCTGGATACTTTTCAAGTATAGTCTCAGGTAGAGCATATTGCTTTGAACAGGAGGTTGAACTAGAAGACCTCCAAGGTCTCCCCAAACTTCGTTATCCTGTTTCTGATTTTGTTTTGTCTGAATTTTGTTTCCTGCACATTTGATTCATCAAAAATCCTCATCTTGATCTGAAATCCTAATTCAAATCACTTCCAGAAAATGTGCCCCTTGTCTTTCCCATCTTTCTGTGCTGCAGTGTTGCTGGAAACTAAACTGTGAGCAGGAAGCTTTTAGTGTTGTTAGAGGAAAAAGAAGGCTTCCCATTCAGAAATGTGTTCGCCCAACTTTACCTTAATTGTTCCCTCCAATTAAATTGTATAAATAATTAAATTGTATAAATTGTATAAATTATACAATTGTATAAATTGTATAAATAAATAATTAAAAGTTGAAATTGGTTTTCTATTTATTCTGCTAATTCAAAGCCAAGAGACCCCCATGCGGTAATGAGCTTCGTAGCTTCTGTCTTATTGCCTGTCTCCACCAACGAAACGCAACCATCATTCAGTGAAATGCAGATTGAGCTTCCCAGGAAGATGGAGAACTGGAAAGGGTGTAAATAAATAACTTGTTAGTTAAATTAGGGAAGAACAAATGAACTCGATCTGATTACCTAATCAAGGGTTGTCGTTCCCAAACAGAGCTCTGTATTGGCACTGAAATGCATTGCCAGGCAGAGACGTTGGTTTAACAGACATGCCCATTGGGTTAGAGCACATCATTAAGAGAAAGGTAGGTTTATAATCCTTCCTTATGCCCTTTTGTATAAATATTCAATCTAAAAGACACTGGGGAGCCTGGAGAAACAGTTCCCTACAGTCAGAAAGATGCTAGAGTGGATGGCTGGTGAGCTTCTCCAATGATGCATTCCAAATTAATGTTGGCCCAAAAGTGTCTCAAATCCCCCCCGCATCTGTTGTCTTTTGTTGTTCTGCCTTATTCTCAGAAAGCCTGAAAGTTTAACCTTTCTCTGGGTAGAGGGCTTTTTTTTTAAAGAACTTGTCTAACAGCCAGAGGGAACAGAGGTATGTGTGTGTGTGTGTGTGTGTGTGTGTGTATCTCATTTGCACTTTACAGTTTGAAAAAGTCCAATGCAGGCTTATGGGCACAATTGGGACCATTGTTAAGGAAGGTGCTAATGAATTGAGTCGTGTCTGATTTTATGAGCTTTCTTGCCACGGTTGCTAAGCAAATCATCCCAGTTGTTAAGTGAATTGTGTGGTTATTAAGCAAATTTGGCTTCCCCCATGGACTTTGCTAGTTGGGAGCTGGCTGGGAAGATCACAGATGGTGATCACATGAGCCTGGAACCCCATAACTCTCGTAGTTATATGTCAGTTGCCAAGAGTCCAAACTTCAATCCCATACAGTAATTGTGGGGATGCTGTCATGACTCTTTCGATTCCACTGAAAGGCAGAAAATCTGCAGCTCTGGGAGGATTATTAGCAGCTCAGAGTCCCTCAAACCACGAAATAAGCAGCATATAAATAAATGATAACTAAATAAAAATTATACAGTGAAAAAGAGGACATTCACACAGATTCTGCCACTGGGAGAAGTACTTTTTCAATCTATGGTCACTTGAGGCCCCCCCGCCATGAGAGGGTGGGCTGGATATCGCTCCCATTGGGTGTAATTTTCTGGACCCCTCCTGCTGTCGTGAGAGGACAGTGAAGGTACCAGTGGTGCCTCATTGAACAATGGCTGCATGTTACATCTTTTTCTGAGACCCCTGATTATGCTCCATCCCTCCATCACTGTACTCGGAGATGTATACAACATTGGATCTTGCGCTGCGAGATTCCCCCCTCTTGCAGATATGGCCCTCTTCACTATCGAGGACCTACCTCAATGATGGGTTTTGGGACCCAGAGAGGTGGCATGTGAAAACTAGGGGGTTGAGGGGCTTTTTATCCAAATTTTTAGTTAAACTTTTAAGGGGCTCTAGGGATGGGGAGGGTTTGATTGGAATGCGGGCTGTGAGTATGGGAGATAGCCCACCAAGGGGAGGGTTGGGTCTGGCTAGGAAGCGCGGTGTGCGTGGTGGGGATCCCAGGGTCGAGGGGGGAATCAGAGTTTATCCGGATAGTGCTTTGAACATCAATACTGTGGATAGGAGGGGTAGATATGGTGGGAGCAGGGGGCCATATCGAGTTAGGGGAGTACACACTCGCTATTTACGAGCGGTGGTGCGCTCCGGCCCCCAAGGCTCCACCTTTTCCCCAGGTTGCACAGGCCCTCAGGGCCTGGGCCTTCGGCTGATGTTGTGCAATGCCAGGTCCGTAGTAAATAAAGCCCCCCTCGTTTGTGATCTTGTTCGTGAGGGAGGAGCAGACCTGGCAGGTATTATGGAAACCTGATTGGGCCAGGAGGGGGGGTTCCCTTGTTGAAATGTGTCCACCAGGTTTCCACGCATTCCATCAGCCGAGGTCACAGGGCAGGGGCAGGGGATAGCAGTTATTATTAAAGAAGGTCTGAGACCGAGGGAGGCCACTGTTCCTCAGACGGCCGCCTGTGAGTCCCTCTTTGTGAAGTGGGGTCATGGGGTTCAGATGGGTTTGCTGATCATGTACCTGGCTCCCTGCCACATGGCAGCAGCCCTGCCCGAGCTACTCAACGTTATCGCCGTGGTGGTGGTTGACACCCCCAGACTTATGTTCATGGGGGATTTCAACCTGCCGTCCATGGGTGAGATGTCGGAGGTGGCTTGGGGGTTCATGGCTTCCATGACAGCTATGGACCTGACCCAGCTAATTCATGGTCCTACCCACATGGGGGGAAACACGCTGGACCTGGTCTTTGTCTCTGGACAGTGGTTGAGTGACCTTGAGATAGGGGATATAGTCACCGAGCCCTTGTCATGGTCAGATCACTCTCTCTTTCACCTTGACCTTCGAACCACTGCACCCCACTGCAGGGAGGCAGAGCCGGTAAGATGGTTCCGCCCCAGGTGCCTGATGGAACCTGATAGGTTCCAGATGGAGCTTGGGCCATTCCCTGAGGCTCTGACACACACCTCGATTAGTGACCTAGTGGCTGCCTGGGATAGGGCGGCCGCTGGAGCTCTGGATCGAGTCGTGCCTTTGCGGCCTCTGACCTGGCGCTGATCTCACCTGGCTCCTTGGTTTACCGAGGAGCTGAGGGAGATGAAGTGCTGGAAAAGATGCCTAGAGAGTAGTTGGAGGGCCAGTCTTTCTGAATCCGACCAGACATTGGTAAGATCTCATATTAAGAATTACCTAGTGGCAATAAAAGCAGCAAAACGTACTTATTTTGCTGCTCTTATTGCATCATCAGATAATCGCCCAGCCGCCCTGTTTAGGGTGACCCGCTCCCTGCTCCACCAGGAAGCGCGGGAGGACCCCTTGGAGGGTAGAGCTGAGGATTTTGTTCAGTATCTGTATGACAAAATCACTCAGATTCGGGAAGACTTGGACTCCGACTGGGTAGTTTCAGGGGGGATGACTGAGGCAGGTCTTGAGAATGTTATCTGGAATGAGTTTGATCCTGTGACCCCTGATGACGTGGACAGGATTCTGGGTGGACTGAATGTGACCACATGTTTATTAGACCCGTGCCCCTCCTGGTTAGTGCTGGCTTCCCGGGAGGTGACGTGAGGCTGGCTCCAGGGGATTATAAATGCTTCATTGGGTGAGGGTGACTTCCCCGCCACCTTGAAAGAGGCGGTGGTGAGGCCTCTCCTCAAGAAGCCTTCCGTGGATCCAGCAGTGTTGGCTAATTATCGTCTGGTCTCCAACCTTCGCTTTGTGGCGAAGGTTGTTGAAAGTATGGTTGCGGGACAGTTCCCCCAGCACCTGGATGAAACGACCTATCTGGATCCATTCCAGTTGGGCCTCAGGCCTGGGTATAACACGGAAATGGCATTGGTCACGTTGGTTGATGATCCCTGGAGGGCTCGGGACAGAAGTTACTCCTCTGTCCTGGTCCTATTAGACGTCTCAGCGGCTTTTGATACCATCGACCATGGTATCATGCTGCACCGATTGGAAGAGTTAGGGGTGGGGGGCACTGTGTTGCTGTGGTTCTCCTCCTTTCTCTCCGACCGGTTGCAGTCTGTGCTGGCAGGGGGGCAGAGGTCGACCCCGAGGCCCCTTATATGTGGGGTACCACAAGGGTCAGTCCTCTCGCCCCTTTTGTTCAACATTTATGTAAAGCCGCTGGGCGAGATCATCCTTGGTTTTGGGGTGAAGTACCACCAGTACGCTGATGACACACAGCTGTACATCTCCACTCTGGACCACTCCAACGATGCCCTTGAAGTGATGTCCTGGTGTCTGGAGGCCGTGCGGACCTGGATGGGGAGAAACAGGCTCAGGCTCAACCCTTCCAAGACCGAGTGGCTGTGGTTTCTAACGTCCCGATATAGTCAGTTGACGCCATCGCTGACTATTGGGGGCAAATTGCTGGCCCCCACGGAGAGGGCTCGCAACTTGGACGTCATCCTGCATTCACGGCTGTCTTTAGAAGATCATTTGATGGCTGTGACCGGGAGGGTTTTTCATCAGGTTTGCCTGATTCGCCAGCTGCGTCCCTTTCTGGATTGGGACTCCTTACACACAGTCACTCATGCCCTTGTCACTTCCCGCCTGGACTATTGCAACGCTCTCTACATGAGGCTCCCCTTGAGGAGCACCCGGAGGCTCCAACTGACAGTATCGACTGGTGGCCCCCAGGGGGAGGGCCTTCTCTGTGGGGCCACCCACTATCTGGAATGAGCTCCCCCTCCCGGAGATATGGAGGATCCCGGATCTGTGCACTTTCCGCCGCGCTCTTTTTTTTTATTAAAGAGTTTTACAGTTTTACACAAACCTATTGTCGAGCCGCGAACAGGCTCGCCATCACTTATGGGGGGGACAGAGATTAGAAGAGGCAGAACGCAGCCAGAGCTGTCAGACTTACAGATTTACAGTGACACTCACAGTGGCACTTCACAGCAGGAGGCAGCTACAAACAAAGCCAGTAGCAGCGGAGACAACGGCAGGGAGGCGTGGCTGTTAATGTTTTCCTAAATGCGCTTCTGTGACGTGAACAGAGGCGCAGTACTGCCAAACAGCTGTGGAGGGAGGGGAATGTCCCGAGGTTCTTTTATTTGCCGGATGTTAGGTTTGCTTTATGCCAAGTTCCTATATATAGCGCCACCTGGCTGCCTCCTGTAGCGCTGACTTTATTAATTTTTCCGGCTTGTTCGTTACTTTGCCTTGTTGCTTGTGTGTTCCAGTAAAGAGTTCTGGCTACTCCTTCTCAAGGTGTGGAGTCGTTTTTTTCGCAGCAAGCTCGGGCGGGACAACAGGCCGAGACCTATTCCCCCCTCCCTATCCCTCCCCCCCCCCCTGACTTCCCAGAGCAAAATACAGGGTAAAATATAAAACAAACATTATCAAACATAAGCAACCTAACTATAAACTCTAAACACCCCTCAGCACTTTAACTCCCCCTTACATACCAAAATATATAAGTATAAAAAATCTACCTAAGTATTTCATTCATAAGCTATTTGCAACTTTTTAGTCCCATATTTATTCTGGATGTAGTCAGTCCATCTTCTCCATTCCGATATATATCTTTCATTCTAACAGTCTTTCAAATATGCAGATATTTTAGCCATTTCCGCCAAATTAGTTACTTTTAATGTCCATTCCTCAATAGTAGGTAAGTCTTCCTTCTTCCAGTACTGCGCCACCAACAATCTGGCTGCAGTTATTAGATTCAATATCAATTTAGTCTCTATCACCGTACAATCTGTAATTATACCCAATAAAAAAATTGTGGAGTAAATTTTATCTTCTTTTTAAGAATATTTTGCATAATCCACCATATCTTAATCCAGAATGCCTTAATTTTTTTACATGTCCACCATATGTGATAATATGTTGCATCATCACATTTACATCTCCAGCACGTAGACTGTAAATTTGGATACATACAAGCTAACTTTTTGGGATCTAAGTGCCATCTATAAAACATTTTGTAAAAATTTTCTCTCAAATTTTGAGCTTGAGTACATTTTACATTTCTAACCCATATTTTTTCCCACGTTTCCATCATTATTGGTTCCTCAATATTTTGTGCCCATTTTATCATACAATCCTTCACTAATTCCATCTCTGAATCTATTTCTATCAATGCATTATACAATCTTTTAATATGCATTGGGCTTTGGTCCCTAATTTGTTTTATCAAGTTTTCATCATTTTGTAAAATACCAATTTTCTGATCTTCTTTCCATCTACTGTACAACTGTCCATACTGAAACCAAGTTTGTATTATCCTTTCTTGCTTTAATACCTCTAGTGACTTTAACTTCAATATACCTCTTTCCATAATAAGAAGCTCTTAATAAGTAATCACATCTTGTTTCTGTTCTATACTTATATTTTCTATTGTGTGTCTAGGTATTGCCCATATGGGTAATTTACTATTTAATTTATATTGATACTTTTTCCATACACGTAGCAGTGCATTCCTCAGTATATGACTTTTAAAATTCTTGTCCACCTTTTTGTCATATAGTAAATATGCATACCACCCATATAATAAATCATATCCCTCAATATTCAATATTCTCTCTTCTGCTAAATTAATCCAATCACTAATTGCTGGTAAAGCAGTTGCCTTGTAATATAATCTTAAATTAGGCATTTTGAGGCCTCCTCTTTCACGTATGTCTTGCATTATTTTTTGCTTTACCCTTGGTCTCTTTCCTGCCCACACAAAGTTGCTGATACCCTTCTGCCATTCATTCAGATTTCCATCTTTTTTAAAATATTGGTATCATTTGAAAGAAAAATAGGAACTTCGGTAAAATATTCATTTTCACTGCCGCTATCCTTCCCAATAATGATAGTTGTAATTTTTTCCAATTTTCCATCTCCTTCTGTATTTTTTGCCACAATAATTCATAATTATATATATAATTTTGCATTTGATGTAATAATATAAACACCTAAATATTTAACCTTATTTACTATTTCGAATCCAGTTATTCTTTCCATTTCCTCTTTTTGGCTTGCAACCATATTTTTAGTTATTATCTTTGTTTTCCCTGCATTTATTTTAAATCCAGAAACTTGTCCATATTGATTAATTATTTCCATCAAACCTGTAGCCGATTGTTCTGGTTGGGTCAACGTCACAACCAGGTCATCTGCAAATGCTCTTAGTTTGTAATCATCCTGCCTAATTTTAATTCCCCTTATTTTATCTGAATCACGTATTTTATTCAACAACGATTCCAAAGTCAAGATAAACAACAATGGAGATAGGGGACATCCTTGTCTAGTACCTTTTTCTATATTAAAAATTTCTGTTAAACTTCCATTAATTATTACTTGTGCTGTCTGTTGCTGATATATTGATTTAATAGATTGTGTGAAATACTCTCCAAATTGCATTTTGTCAATTAGTTTGAATAAAAAATTCCAATTCAGTTGATCAAATGCCTTCTCTGCATCCAAAAATATGAGCACCGCAGGGACCTGGTTGTTCTTTCCCAAATATTCCAGTATATTAACTATTTGCCTTACATTGCTTTTCATATATCTCCTGTTAATAAAACCGGTTTGATCATTATGAATCATTTGTTGCATAACTGGCATCAACCTGTTTGCTAGTATTTTAGTAAAAATCTTATAATCAGTATCTAAGAGTGATATGGGTCTATAATTTTTTGGCTGAGTAAGATCTTGGCCCTCCTTTGGGATCAAGGAAATAAATGCTGTCCTCCAAGAAGGAGGTACTTCTCCTCCCATTTGTATTTTATTAAATAACTCTTTAAGTGGCTCAACCATTTCTGTCTGCAAACTTTTGTAATAAACAGCTGTCAATCCATCTGTGCCCGGGGCTTTCCCCGCTTTCAATTGTTTAATTGCTAACTCAATTTCTTGAGAAGTTATCAATCTATTCAAGCCTTCCCTTTGTTCTTCTGAAATAATAGAAATATTTTTCCTTTGTAAATATTTATCTATATCTATACCTTGAATTCTGTCGCTAGTATACAACTTGGTATAAAATTCTAAAAATGCTTTTTTAATCATATTTTGCTAATATACCTCTTTACCCTTATAGTCTACTTTTTCTATAACACATGACTTTTGTTTTTTCCTAAGTAAGTATGCCAACCATCTACCTGGTTTATTAGCATTACGAAAAGTATTATGTTTGGCATATTGCAAGATAGTCGCCACCTGATCAGCCATCAACATATTAAATAGCCTTCACAATAGATTAATTGCTTCTTTTATTTTCTTATCTGTTGGATTTGATATTAATACTTGCTCTTTATTCTTTATTTCCTCCTCTAGTTCCTTCCATTTTCTTTCCTGTCTGCGTCTATGTTTATTATTCAACTATATTAAAATACCTCTCATGTATGCTTTACCTGCATCCCAAACCATTTCTATAGATGTACCTTTATGCATATTTATAACAAAAAATTCCTTCATAAATTTTTTACATTCTTTCACATTTTCCTCATATCTAAACAAATTTTCGTTCAGTGTCTAGGATCTCTTGGGTCCCATTTCATACTCTAATTCCATCCAAACTGGACTGTGGTCTGATAAAGTTCTTGGACAAATCTTTGTTTTCTTCACCCCAGAAAAAAATCATTGGAAATTAGTATAAAATCAATCCTAGAAAATGACTGATCCTCCATCATGTCAAAAAAGGATTTAGGCAGTCTAGCACATGTTTGAATATTTTGCAAAGATCCTTTTTTGTCCATTTTAGTGTCCAAAATTCCATTCCAATCTCCCATCAATATATGCAATTTGTAATTCCATTGTATTAATTTAGAATGTAACAACTTGTAGAATTTCTCTTGCTGTTGGTTTGGGGCATATATTCCTAACTGAAGAAATTTTTTTCCGTTTATTAAAATTTCAATTGCAATATATCTTCCTTTAACATCAGCCTCAATTAAATTGGCTATTAAGCCTTTTTTAAGATATATGATTATACCATTCTTCTTCTCTGGTGCTGATGCCACAAAGTGTGTCCCTAACCTTGTATTTATTAAGTATTTTTGATCTTGCATTCTAATATGTGTCTCTTGTAAGCATATAATGTCGTTTGTGTACTGCTTCAAATAATGAAATATTTTCCTTCTCTTTTGCGGTGAATTTAAACCATTAACATTCCAAGTTAAGAATTTATTTGCCATCTTTGGCAGATTGAAGCCTCTGAAGCATTAGCTGAAGATCATCTTTAACTTTGATCTTAGACCTTGCCCCTCCCACAGCTTCTGTTTTTGCCACTTCTTGTGTTTTTATCTGAATCTGCTGTTTTAGCTCCTCTATGCATTTCTTTGCAGCTCGAGTTTGTCTTTGATCCTTGGGTTCCGCTATTATCCCGAGGGCTTCCATGTCTTGGGCAGTGCTCTCGAGTTCTATTAACTCCTCCTCAGCAATCAAGGCCCCCCCTTGGGCCTGTGTCTGAATCTGCATAGATTCTTTGTCTCCCTTGCTTGCACCCCCGGCTTCTTTTCTTCTTCTGGTTTCTGGAGACAATGAGCTACCAGCCTTTAATACATTAGAGTAGAAATCTCTCGCTTTCCATACTGTAGTAAGACTATATCTCTGTCCAGAATAATTCACCACCAGTCCAGCTGGAACCTCCCATCTAAATTGTATTTGACGCTTTCTGAGTTCTTCCACCAAAAAAGCATAATCCTTCCTTGATCTCAACATTTTAGGGGGAATTTCTTTCAGTGTTAAAACCTCCTGCCCTGCCACTTTGAGTTTATTCTTATAAGAAGCCTGTAAAATTTCATTTCTTAATTGTCTTGTTGTGAAGTAAATTACAATATCTCTTGGCAGGTTTCTCTGTCTGGCCACCCATGAATTCATGCGAAAAATTTTGTCCAACTGCCATTGTATATCCTTCTTTCTTGCCCCAATTACTTGTGCAAAAGCTTCTGCAAACAACTCTCTCAGATCCTCTTGGTTATTTTCTTTCAAGCCTCTTATTCTTATCGCAAATTCCATTGATCTGTATTGTATCATCATCACATCCAGCTCTGCCCTTTCCATCTGTGTTTGCACCTCCCCCACTTTAGTCTCCAAATTTATATTTGATTGATTGATCTCCTCCAATCTTTCATCTAACCCTTCAACGTGACGTGCCAGACCCTGAAATGCAAAAAGTATATCTTCTCTGATCTCATTATTTTGAGTTTGAATCACATCTTTAATATCTGCCATTTCATCAGACACTTCACTCAGTTTTTCAGACATGCCTTTCATTTTTTCTTCAAGAACCATAGTAAATTTCCCCTCTAAAGCAAGAGATTGCAATTTAAGAGCTTGCTGCAAAGCTTCCAATGTTAAAATCTGTGGATCAGCCGGAGATAACAAAGATTGCAATTTAGAAGTTTGGGCAGGGGAAGACCCTTGAGTAGGGGTAGACCCTCCACTTTTTGGCAGAGCAGGTCTTATTTGACTGGCAGCCATTTTTCAACTTTGAGCTTCACTTTAGCTAGAGGGTTTTTTTTTAATTTATTTATTTTTATTATCTGCTGCAGCCAGAACAATAAATCCAATAAGTCCAATTAAAAGTCCAGTTAGTTTCCAATCTTCAACTAATTTTTTTTATTGAAAAAGTTTTACAAATACAAATTTCCCCACCTTTCCCCCCCCCTTCCCAAACATTATAAAAATCAGGTTTATAACAATACAATACCCTACAAAAACCCCTCCCTAACCCTCCCCCACCACCCCTTTCCCTCCCCTCCCCCTTGACTTCCCCTATATGCAATACTAAAAATACCAAACAATATCTATGTTATCATCCCTTCCATATCTTTTTCTCTATTCACTAACATTTACTAGTACAATCATCAATCCCCCTCAGCTGAAAGCTACATGATATTTTCTAGTCTGATATTTATTCTGTATATATTCAATCCACTTTTTCCATTCCTGTATATACTTCTCATGTGTCTGATCTTTTAAAAAGGCTGAAATCTTCGCTATTTCTGCAAATCCAGCCATAACAAGACATTATAAACTCTCTTAATATGCATTGGACCTGTCTCTTTTATCTGTCTAACCAATTCTACTTCATATTCCATTAGACCAGTTTGTTGATCTTCTTTCCATCTCATCTGTAGTTGACTGTACTGCAACCAAGTCAAAGAAGTCCCTTCTTCCAACAGCATATCCAAAGTCTTCAACCGCCATCTGCCCCCTTCAGGATAAAGTAACTCTTTATATAAGAAACCCCCGGGTGACTTAATATTTGTATTCCACATTGTATCAGCAAGGTCCAGCCATAAAGGAATCTTATAATCCCATTTGATTCGGTGCTTCTTCCAGATTCTCATCAAGGCATTTCTAAGTAGATGACTGTTAAACACTTTATCCACTTTATTGTCATAAAATAAATATGCATGCCATCCCCAAACAAGGTCATGACTTTCTGTGTTCAACAATCCAGTCTTAGTTTTTCCAAACCAATCACTTATTTGTATCAATGCAGCTGCTTCATAATATAGTCGAAGGTTTGGAAGTCTAAGACCACCCCTATCTTGCATTATTTTCAATTTGACTCTTGGCTTTTTTTCATTCCAGACAAATTTATTAACTCCTTTTTGCCATTCTTGCAGTGGTTTATCTGACTTAAGCACCGGTATCATTTGAAATAAAAAAATAAATCTCGGTAAAACATTCATTTTTACTGCTGATATTCTTCCAAGTAAAGATAACTGCAGTTTCTTCCAAGTTTGCATGTCTTTTTGTATCTTTTGCCACAGAACCTCATAATTATTTTGAAACAGTTTTATATTTGAGTCTGCGATTTGTACTCCTAAATATTTAACCTTTGAGACAATTTCGAAGCCTGCCACTCTTTCAAGTTCCTTTTTCTTACTCTCAGTCAAATTTTTAACAATCATTTTAGTTTTTGTTTGGTTCAGTCTAAAACCAGATACCATGCCATAATCTTCTATAATATCCTTCATCTGGATTATTGACTTCATCGGCTGTGATAGGGTAACAACCAAATCATCTGCAAATGCCCTAGTTCTGTAGTCCTCTTGCCTTATAACTATTCCATTCAAAGATTTCGAATCCCGTATTGCGTTCAATAAGACTTCTAGAGTTAAAATAAATAATAATGGGGATAATGGACAACCTTGTCTTGTGCCTTTTTGTATATTAAAATTTGATGTTAGACATCCATTAATAATAAGTTGTGCAGATTGCTCATGATAAATCGCTCCAATCGCTTGTATAAATCGCTCCTCCACATCCATTTTTTCCAAAGTCTTAATTATAAAATTCCAGTCAACTCGATCAAAGGCTTTTTCCGCATCCAAAAAAACCAGCGCTGCAGAGATCTGTTTATTCTTATCTAGATAGTCCAATAGATCTATAATTTGCCTGACATTCTCCTTCATATATCTGCCTTCAATAAATCCCGCTTGGTCATGATGAATCACCTTTTGAATAACTGGCATCAATCTGTTGGCCAATACTTTTGCAAAGATTTTGTAATCTGTATTTAAAAGAGATATTGGTCTATAATTTTCTGGTTTCTTAAGACCTGATTCTTCTTTTGGTATCAGTGAAACAAAGGCTGTTTTCCACGAGGAAGGTATCTTACCTCCTAATTGTATATTACAAAACAAGTCTTTAAGATGTTCAATCATTTCCTCTTGTAAAGTTTTATAATAAACTGCAGTTAGGCCATCCATCCCTGGAGCTTTAGCTGTTTTCAGTTGTTTTATAGCAAAACTAATCTCCTCAACTGTTATTA
This sequence comes from Ptyas mucosa, assembly GCA_012654045.1. Lineage (NCBI taxonomy): Eukaryota > Metazoa > Chordata > Lepidosauria > Squamata > Colubridae > Ptyas > Ptyas mucosa. The sequence continues at coordinate 534,959 of WNWU01000394.1, read as the reverse complement.
ATTGTTCCAGATTTTCCTTTTGAGCTGATGAGATCTTTGATACTCTCTTTTCGTCAAGATATTTATCTATAGAACTGTTCTGTATATTATCTTTAGCATATAATTTGGTATAATAATCCAAAAAGGCCTTTTTGATTGATTCTTGTTGGTATACTTCTTTACCATCATACTCAGTACTATCAATAATTCTTGTAGTTGCTTGTTTCCTCAGTGTATAAGCCAACCATCTGCCCAGTTTATTAGCATTAGTAAAAGTATTATGCTTTGCAAATTGTAAGTTAGTTGCTGTTTGATCTGCTATCAGCTTTTGGAATTGATCCTTCAGAAGTTTTATAACTGTTTGCAACTGACCATCTGTTGGTTTTTGTATCAATTGTTGTTCTTTCTTCTTTAGCTCACTTTCCAACTGTAATCTCCTTTTCTGTTGATTCTGTCTGTATTTAGAATTCATTTGAATCAGTACACCCCGCATATATGCTTTGCCTGCGTCCCAGACTATTTCAATAGGGGTACCTTTATTCAAGTTCAATTCAAAAAACTCCTTTAAGTGTTTTTTAAGCTCACTTATGTTTTTTTCGTATCTAAATAAATTCTCATTTAGTCTCCAAGATCTTCTTTCTCTTTTTCCCATCTTGATTTCCATCCAGACCGGACTATGGTCAGTCAAAGTCCTAGGAAATATCTTTGTCTTCTTTACTTTAGGAAGTAAATCTGTAGTTAACAAAAAGAAATCTATCCTGGAAAAGGATTTATGCCTATCCGAATAGAAAGTAAAATCCAGTTCATTTGGGTTGTGAACTCTCCAAATATCTTTCAGTTCCACATCCTCTTGCATTTCAAAAAAAGCTTGTGGTAGTTTAATTCCTAATTTAGCTGTACTTTTTTTATCATTTTTGGGTTGGATTACTCCATTCCAGTCCCCCATTATTATGATAGATGTGTAGTTCCATTCCAGAATTTTTAAATGAAGCATCTTATAAAAATTTTCCTGTTGCTGGTTTGGAGCATATATTCTGACCAGCAATGTTGGACCATTGCCTGTAATAAGTTCAATTGCAATATATCTTCCATATTCATCTGTTTCTATAACTTTAGCTAAAAGTCTTTTATTTATATAAACCACCACTCCATTCTTCTTTTCCAAATTTGAAGCAACAAATTGCATACCCAATCTAGAGTTTATCAAATATTTCTGATCTTGCAATTTTATATGAGTTTCTTGCAAACAAATAATATCATTGTGAAATTGCTTCAAGTAATGAAATATCTTTCTTCTTTTTTGTGGGGAGTTCAGACCATTTACATTCCAAGACAAAACTTTAAGTGCCATTTGATCCTGTCTGAAGTTTTGAGAGCAATTGCCGAAGATCCTTTTTTACAGAAGTAATCTTCGGTTTAGCTCCTCCCATGACTTCAGGTTGCTGTTTTGCTTTAGTTTCCTTTTCTCGTTGTGGTTTGTACAATTCCTGCTGCTGTGTTTCCTTCATTTGTTTGGACATCGCTCTAGTTATGCGTTGCTCTTCCAATTTAGATGTTCTCAATTCAAGATCCAGCGCCTCCTCTGTAATAGTTTTAGATGCCTCTTCCAAAGGAGAAATTTCAAGTGGTGCAAAAGGATCAACCACAACACCACCAACCGCTCCCTGAGCCTCTCTTGCCTCCTTCTCAGACTGCTTTATTTGTTCTTCAGTTTCTTGTTCATACTCAGCTTGTAATTGTGTGTCCTTATCTATTGGTGAAGATGTACGTGGAGGAGGAGATCCCGCTTTCAAAATATTGTAATAAAATTCTGCTTTTACAATAGTGTTAAGACGGTATCTAACTCCTCGAATCCTCAGTATTACACCTGCTGGAGCATCCCATCTGAATTGTATATTCTGTTTCTTCAATTCTGCCACTAAAAATCCATAATCCTTTCTGTCTCTTAACATTTTGGGTGGTAGTTCTTTGAAAATTCCAATCTCAGCTCCATCAACTTGAACAGAAGTAACAAATGAACTTTGCAAAATATCATTTATTATTCTTCTGTCTGTAAAATATATCACCACATCTCTAGGCAATTGCCTTTGTACTGCCACACGAGAATTAACTCTGTACACCTTGTCAATCTTGCACAGAACCTCACCAGGTTCTACCTTCAGCAAAACTGCTAAAGCATCAGCACAGACTTTTCTAAGATCTTCCCTGGTGTTCTCTTTTACTCCTCTAAGTCTAATAGCAAACTCCATTGATCGAAATTGCATCATAGTAATCTCATTTTCAATTTTTTGTGTTATTTCTTCGACTTCAGCAATTCTTGAATCAGATACCTTAAATTTAATATCCACCTCTAAAGCAAGATTATCCACTTTTTTATCAATCTGCAACACTACTTCAGACAGGCCTTTGACAACTGTTTGAATGTCTTTATTAACTGCTTCATATTTTTCTTGAATAATTCCTTTGACTTCCTGTTCTGATCTCTTAATTTCTTTAATAATAAGGTCATAATGACTTTCTTCCTTTGTCTGAATTTGCAGCTGCGCAGTTTGAGGCTGCTTCTGTTTATGTGTGGGGGAATCCCCCCCTGGTTGTTTTGTTGCCATTTTGCCTCTTAAAGATCTTCCTTTTCCACAGATTCTAGCAACTTTTCCCAAAAGATTCTCCAGATTCAATCAGGTCTATAAAAATCAGTTACTGTTTTTATTTTATTTTATTTTTTGTTACTTTTCTGCCTCTTCCAGCCGGATTTGTTACTTTAAAATGTAGCCGAATACACTGATCAGATTACTTTCGCTTTCAGCTGCTCTCTGCTGAAAGAAAGCACCATTTTTTTTCCTTTCCTTTTTCCCCCTCTCTCAGTTCCAAGTTCCTTTAAACTTGCAGAGTACAAAAATCTTTAATACTTGCTGTTGAGTAGGAAATCCAGATTCTCCTTTATTTTGTTTGGTGATATGTCTGCTGCCACTCTATCTTGCTCTGCATTAAGCAGAGTTTCCCGGTCGTCCGGAGCTTCAGCGGCTTGGATAGGGAGTCCCACCCTGTTAATTCCCCAGAAGCAATAAAACTTTCTGGGGGGTCTCACAGGGGACTCTACCTGCAGCCACCGGCTCTCCTCACAAAATCTTCACGATTCTGAGGTTTTCGAGCCGTTTCCGACCTCCGAAACGGCTCTTTGACAGGCGACAGGGCTGGCGGTCTTCAAAAGACCGTCAGCGATGGTCCGTGGCAGCACCGGAAGTCCAACTAATTTTAAAACTTATCAGCAGTCCAAATTAATTCTTTTCTTTTCTTTTGTAGCAAGTTTCAGTAATGGTCAGTGAAAACTATCAACGCTAAATTAGGTTTCGTTTTCACGCCCAGCAAGGTCTCATGGTTTCCTTTCACTTTCTCCCCTTTGCAATGAAGAAGGAAGTATTCAGTACCCAGGAGTTAAAGATTGATACCTGCAATTAGAGTCCCTCCTGTCTTCGCTCTGCCTGCTTTTTGTATCCAATTGTTTCAAAAATGTTGCAGGAGTGGTCACAGCGTCTCGTTCTGCTTATAGCAGAAGCATCCCGTGTCCGGAGTTTCTGTCAGGCTTTTCAGGAAGTTCTCACCCTTCAAGCCCCAAGCCTTTTCCTGGGGCTCTAGAGGAACTCTACCAAAGCCTGGCTGCTCTCCTCCCGCTCTTCTCCCGAGAGGAAGATTTACAAGCTGCTGGACAGCCGGTCGTCACTGTTCTAGCAGCTTTTACAGAATCACAGGGCTAGTGGTCCTAACGAATCACCATTCAGCGTCGCGGTGCCACCGGAAGTTTCCCGCCGCGCTCTTAAGACCGTCCTATTCCAGCAAGCTGGCCTGGCCTAACCTTTTTCCCCTTTTCTTTTAAATTGAAAATTTTAAATCTGTTTTTAAATTATTGGGATGTTTTAAATTTATCTCGGGCTAAATTGTTTAATCTGGTTTTATTTCTGCTTTTAAATTTTGTATTTATGTATTTTATTTCGTGCCTGTTCACCGCTCTGAGTCCTTCAGGAGTAGGGCGGTATATAAATCTAATAAAACACAAACAAACAAACAAACAAACAGATACAGTACCAGCTTGGCTCCCTGCTAAGGAAGTGTAGAAAAACCTATTCCTTCCCTGTGAAAATTTCATCAAACTTCTCTTCTTGGATGAAATTTTGAAAGCAAACCCCCTTTCCCCAAACTCAATAAAAACAGACAGAATAAAATTCAGGAGAATTTTTCTGCACAATATTCAATTGCACTGATCTAAATTCAAGCTGTCACCAGTGTAGGTCACCATCTGTATAACCTGGCATGTAGACTGAACATCTGTCCTTCTTTATCCCATTTAATAAGAGAAAAATGTCCTCATGGCCAGAATGAACCTGAGATCTTAGTGTGAGCATTTATATGCTGGTGCAGTTCTATACCACCTCCAGTAGAGACCAAACTTTCAGTGAGGGAGAGTAGCTTATAGTTACTCTTTTTTACATTTTTGTTGAAATTTATTGTCAGATAAAATACAAATGAAAATAGGAAAAGGAGGAAGGGAGAAGAAGAGGAAAAACAGCGTGGATCAGAGGGGAAAGAAAAAAAGGGCAGTGACTTTAGCAATACTGCCCCTCTGCTATGTTATGTATTGTCATCCTAACAGACTAAAAAAGAGAAAATATGATGATTATACAACTATTAACCACAACTAGATTAATGAATAAATATAATAAATATTAAGCTGTAAATCTTGGTCACACCTGCCTGTATATCACCTGATTTCTCTTTATTGTACTCTTGATGAGAAGCTGAACTCCAAGAGACTTCAGGGGATTTGAGGCAATCTGCAATAATGTGATTATCTCTGTCTCTGGTTTACATGGACAATTATCCTTTCACACATGGAAATTTTTATTGGAAGATTAAATGGTATCTGTCGTTAATATCCTGCAAGCTCATTATCAAGGACTCTGCAATTCTACTCCTTCACATAGTACACTAAAAGTTGTATTTATCCTTCTAACTGAAATCGCTTTATGGTCAACTGAGATGAAAACTTAAATGATAAATAAGGGACCGATTCTGCTCCCTCAAAAACGGTGTCAGTGAATGATGGGCATTTTAAGTCAATTACAGTTGGGGGTTAGGAGACTGATAACAAGATTTCAATCTTTCTGGACCATGGCTTTATTTTAGTACATGTATTTCACCAAGAATGCATATAACATCTTTTTTCCTCATTTATATATCATTGTATTTTGCATCTCCATAATTTTTCTCTGTTGGCCAATATGTTTCATTTTGCAAAGAAAGTTTGACATGAATTTTAAGAAAAGACTGTCTAGCAATGATTCCTCATTCACAAGCATAGCAAAACATAAAGAGTGAGTATGCAAGATTTACTTAGTTCCTCTGTTCGCTGCAAATAACTAAATTGAAATTGATTTTTTTAAAAATCACAAACAGTATGTGCTAACAATGAAGCTCCATTTCCCAGAGGTTCAAATAAGCAAGACGTACATGAAGGTAGCTATGATTGGTTTGTTAAATAGATACCACTCTTCAATTAAAATTTATGTTTAAAATGGCTAAGATTTTGGAGAGACTTAGTTGTGATGTTGGAAAATTCCATATTGATCAGGAGTCTAAAATGTTAGGTAACATGAAAATTTTAATGACTTAATACAATGAATAATCTTGAACTAGATCACAGCCTGTATGGCTCTGCTATGAAATCAGAAAAGTAACCTTTAAAAATAATTATAATTTCATTAGGTGATAAAAGCAGTCAAAATCAAAATACTCCAAAACATATTGCAGTGATTAAAATACTCAGTCCATGTAAGTCCAATTTAACTCATTTGCATTACTATAAAGAAATTCTAAGCAGGTAGCCAATGATTTGATGAAACATGAAACAGGTTATGCTAAGGACTTTTGCCTTAATTTGAATACTCTGCATCAAATTAGTACCACTCATTCAGAACCCTTGATTGCTTCTGACCATTATGTCACACCGAATATTATAGTTATTATTGTCCTTGAATTTCTTTAAAGAAGAGAAACAAGAAAAGATACCTTGAGATAGAAAAACTATACAGTGGATTTGAGTTTAAATATATACTCTCTCTTTGTGTGTCTGCCTGTCTGTATGCCTGTTCAAGTATAGATATATACCAGTAAAATTCAAATAGTGTACAAGAAGCTTGTGATTTAAAATCAGTAGTGGTATCATAGCGGTGGTTAATATACTATTAAAATGTTCAAAGTTTGCTAAGAAATAGTTTATTGGTCTTAAGGGAGAAATTCATAGGTTATCTATGACATATCCATATCTAACGGATGGTGGATCAGAAGTCTCAACAATTTATTGTTTGAAAACCTGGATGATTTCAAACTACCATGAAGGAAATCACAGATGCCGATGGCCAGCTCTAGGAGTGTCATGAAATATATTTCCCAAATATCAAGTTCTGTCGAATGCAGTGCTGCAGAACTAGATGGTAGCAGGCTAAGCATGCAGTTTTGCAACCTGGATATGTGATAGTCCTAATTTACTCTTTGCTGGGCTCCTGAAGAGCTTACTCAACTGTTGAAAGCAATAGCTTCTATTGCAAGCCTAATACACAGGTGGTCCTTGACTTATAACTGTTCAGTGAACAATGGTTGAAAATTATAACAAAGTGACTCACAACCTGTACTTCCTGTCACCCCATGTCATGTCATTGTAATTCAGGTGCTTGACAATTGGCTCTTATTTACAACTAATTGCAACTTCCTGCAGTCAGGAGACCGTGATTTGAGAGTCTTTTTTTTGGTGTGTGTGCAATTTTATGGCAAAAAACACCCACTGGGGATGCTTGATTCCCTTAACAACTGCATGATTTGCTTAATAACTTGTGATTCACTTAGGAACTGTGGAGTTTGCTTAACCACAGCCGTAAAAATTGTTGTAAAATTGGATCCGAGTGAACTTACAAATGCAACAATTTATGGAAATTCCTGCCCCAACTGTGGTCATAAGTGGAGGACATGATCCCATGTGTGACTTGTACGTTATGGATTAGCTGGGCAAGTGTACTTGAACGATACTGATTGATTTAGTGTCAAGAAAAGAAAAAAACCAGGGAACAGCATTACATTGTAAGGAGCAGGTAATGAGGGCCAACAAACCCCGATGCTTTTGCCAGTGTAGAACCACGATTCCTAGCTACCGGAACGCTCTCCAGCAGATTGGTCTACAAGGGCCAATCTGGAAACCTGGTGCGATGCCTGTTTTGAAGGCTGAGCCACAAATTAAATGTGGCCTTTGCTGAGAGTCATGCTAGATGCCCTCCTCTCCACTGGCTTTTAAAAGTATAAAGGACCAGCCACCAAAACAGTGATGTCCAAGTGCTTTGGGCAGGTTGCTGGAGAGGAAATGAATTTAACACACAGCTGACAGCTTCCAAAAGAGGATTCATAAAGCAAGGGGGAAAGCTTCTGAGCTTTTGAGCTTTTGAGATGATAATTAAATAGTGAGGTGCTTTCAGCATCTCCCCATTGCCATCTATGAAATGTTGCAGGGTATTGAATTAACATAAGCAATTCTATTTTAAAAACATTGCAAAACATCTGTTGTTGCTTTTTTAAAAAAAGAAAAATCAAATTTGAATTATGTTGCAGCTGCTATGAACAGCCCGCTGTTGATGACAGCTCAGAAAACTCTGAATTCCTTGCTGCTTAATATTTCTTTGATAAGAAGCAAGATGCTGGCTAGGAAGAGGTTTGCTGTGGCATGCACAATGATAACAGATACAGGCAACTCCATAAGTCTGTGCGTTCAAAGAGAACTTGATTTTTAATTAAGATCTCGAGCTTCTATCCCAACCCAGTGACCAACATCCTGATTCCCACAACAGCAATAATGTTTTGTTTTGTTTTCATTCCTTTGTTTTGCTTTTACACAGTTTGCAAAAATGAAATGAAACTTTTTTTAATCAGCAACAATCCTCTTCAGGATTGTTCCACATTCTTGTCAAAAATAGGATCTTCAAGCCTATGCATTTGGGAGAATAATTTCCTTGTCACTAGATGATAAACTTTTGGTGACAGAGAGGTACACCTCGCCTCTGTGTTTGTGTTTATTTCAGGAGAGGCAAGGTTTAGAGCCATGCACTAAAAGAAGCATATTTTGTGTTTCTTCCTTCAATATGGCAGGGAATTACACACTGCATAGGGTCACAGGGGTCTTCATAGGGGCATTTCATTTTCCATTTCTAGGGTGGAAGATCTCAGGGATCTTCCAAGGGCTCTTAGGTATCTTCTAGGGCAGAAGATGCTTGGGCTCTTAGGGATCAAATGAAATTTATGGCTGTAGATCACCCTAGTGGGGACAGTAAGGAAGGTGACCTTATCTGAAATATGCCACCATTGTTACTTAGGCAAAGGAGGCTAAACTATTCTTTCAGTGAGGTCCCTGGGGCAAGCCCCACCTCCTTCTAGCCCTGATGATGTTAACTTGGGGTCCTTGGTACTCTCTGGGCATCTTCCTTGCAGGTGTTCTTGCAGATGTCCAGTATCCAAATGGGCAATGGAACATCTGCAGGAGAACAACTAAGCTCAGAGAACACAACGGGCCTCAAGTTCAGCACTGAGCTACAAATATTCTCTTCTATCAGGACTTTTCTTTAAGTGCTGAGAAGCAAGAATGATATTCAGATGCATCTCAAATAAATATCCCCTTGAGTCACCAGGGCATAAGAACGGCGAGGAGGTATAACCCAATCAGACTTGCAAGATTATGTTGCTAGAGCCATTGTCAATAAAATGTCATTCTGATCTTCCTGTGGTGCTGATTTTCTGTGATCTGGTCTACCCGATCTCCCTAGTGGGATAGTCACCTGAACTACTTTAACAGATTTGTTAACCGATTAACACAGTTGGAAGGGATCTTGTAGGTCATCTAATCCAACCCCACATCCAAGCAGGAGACCATACACCATTTCCGACAGATGTAGGCAGTCCATTCTTGAAAGCTTCCAGTGATGAAGCTCCAAATCTTCCAAAGGCAACTTCTGTTCCATGGGTTGATTGTTCTCTGTCAGAAAATTTCTCCTTATTTCTAGGTTGAATCTCTTCTTGGTCAGTTTCCATCCATTATTCTTATTATTATCCTTATTGGAGTATCTCCTGGCTTAGACAAAAGGAGTGTCTCTTGCTTGCTTCTGTGAAAAACCTGTGAACAGGTAAGATGATTCCAGACCAACAGACCAGATGGCAGTTCATTCCAAGGTTATATAAAGAAACCAACTGTCTGGGCCAGAAAGGGACATTCTAGTTCAGACTTCTTTCTGATACGGAAACACTGTGAGTCACATCACTTTCCTGCTGCTAATACGTTCATGTATTCTTTATTTATTTCTTCTATTAATCAAATTTATATAGCCGCCCATCTCAGGGCAAGTGACTTTAGGCTATGTTCAAAATTGCAAGCTGAATTTAAATTGTGGATTGAGGCCATCGCTCCAGGAACTTCTTTCAGTACATTTGCTGAATAAAATGGAACAGGAGTTCAGATCCTTGTCTGATTAGATGTCTTGTATTGCTTGCATTTCGTTACTGAATGCTCAGGCTGGGGGGGGGGGCATTAAATTATGAATTGTCATCAACTACAAAGGGGTGAATTCATATGCAGGAAACATTTTGACACTGCTGCTTTGTAGAACATTTTCCTCTAATTTCTGCTTTTTTCTTAACATGCCAGGGAATTAATTGATCATACCGAGCCATGGATAAAAAGGATCCATGTTGAAAATGCAATATCTTGTACTTTATTAATTAGCTCAGTCATATTACGGACTTCCTTTTTTTTCAAAATTAAAAATGAATTTTAAAAAAATCCTTTCTAATTTTCCTTTGAAGCAACTTGATGGCAATTTTTATTGCCATGATAATGGATGATATTGTAGTCAAACTGCACAGCAAAAGAGATGTATTATTGGAATTGGGGTACCTAATAGTCTCCCATCCAAATAGTAACCAGGTCTAAATCTGCTTAATTGTTTGAGACCTCACAAGATCCACTTTGGGCCTCATGCTGTGAAACTTCATCCTGGAATGTCATGGAGCTTCCGAGTTCCTGCGTAGATGTACAGTTGGCAGCAGAAGTACCCACAAAATTATGCGTAACATAATTTTCTACTTGGGATAATTGATATGTGGTTAAATGTAGTATTGGCACAAATACAGTTTATGCCTGCCAATTGGAACAAAAAGTCTGCAGAAACTCTTTTATTCTCTGAGGAATGGAATGGATATTTTTGAGATAGGCACAAATCGGGAAAAGGAGATACACATATGAAGAATGGTTGCAGGAACTGGGTACATCTAATTTAACAAAAAGAAGGACTAGGGGTGACATGATAACAGTCTTCTAATATTTGAGGGGCTTCCACAAAGAAGAGGGGGTCAACTTGTTTTCCAAAGCAACAGAAGCTAAGACAAGAAACAATGGAGGGAAACTAACCAAGCAGAGAAGCAATCTGGAACTAAGGAGGAATTTCCTAATGGTGAGAACAATCAACCAATGGAATGACTTGTCTTCAGAAGTTGTGAGTGATCCATCAATGGAGGCTTTCGAAATAGATTGGATAGCCACTTGTCTGAAATAGTAGAGGGTCTCCTCCTTGAACAGGGGTTGGACTAGAAAACCTCCTAGATCCCTTCCAACTCTATTATTCTATAGACTTCTATAATGGCAGTAAGTGTAACAAAGTCAATTTCAATAAATAGGTACAGAAAGTAATTACAATAACTGTGTGGAATAACAACAGGGAGTAATGTCAGCCTATACTGGACATATTATTACTGGACTAGCTTGGGAACAATCAGAGGTAAGAGAATTTGCAAAGGTCCTAGTCAGCAGATAACAGCTCTTCACAATGGCCAAGAAGACACCCAACTCGATCTAGATCAACAATCACAGAGCAGTATGGTAAGTGTTAATAATATGATACCTGGACATTTTGATACAATCTGTAGTTCAGGTAGTCCTCAATATTCCCATGATCACGTGATCAAAAATCAGATGCTCGGAAACTGGCATGTACTTATGACGGTTGCAGGGGGGAGTCATGTGATCACCATTTGTAACCTTCCCAGCCTGCTTCCAACAAGCAAAGTCAATGGAGGAAGGCTGCATTCGCTTAACAACTGTGTGATTCGCTTAACAATTCCTGTGATTTGCTTAACACTTGTGGCAAAGAAGGTGACAACAAAATGGGGCACAACCCACTTAACAACTGTCTTGCTTAGCAACCAAAATTTTGGGCACCATTGTGGTTGTAAGCCAAGGACTGCCTGTAATAGGCAAGGGGCAATCGGCCTCTTTATCTTGTGTTCCTACAGTTGCCTGATAACAGTTGGATATAAACAGTTTAGGAAGGAATTGCAAACACACAGGCACACATTTATTCAATCAACACTCAGAACAATAAAAGAGTTGGACAGCAAAATTACTTTACAATAATATAGCGTAATAAAACCTTTTTAAAAATGTATGTAAAATTCCAGTGATATAGCTTGTAACATAACATACCCCCGGGCATGGCGTTTATTCTTCCTTACCACAGATGTCATTCAGTAGAATTTTATTTTAATAGCTGCAACACAAAATTTGACTATATTATATGGAACATTAGGCTTCTCTTCTGATAACGGAGAAACAAGACTAAAAACTTATCTGATTGTCCTAGTATCTGTTCCAATGAGGGAGGGAAGAGAGGTTGATGGCTACCTTGAGAAACTCCTGTTCCATGGTGGCTTCTGGGAAATTCTGTCCTGGAGAATATCGCTCTGATAAATATTATGTTAGAGTCTTGGTTGGACCTAGGATTGAAAGAAGGGAGCATTAAATTAATCTTATTAGGAAGAAGTTTAGTAAGAAATGCTATGAAGCTGGTGTGAAGTTCTTTACGGTGGTTCGCCAATATCTAAAACCTAACAATGTACTGCTAGAAGAGAATATTTGTAACTCAGGGTTGAGCTGTGGGGTCCTTGGTGCTCTGTGCATCTTCTTGCAGATGTTGCATTACCCAACTAGGTAATATCATCAGTGCAGTCTATGTTACCTAGGTAATGAATTTAGTAATGAATCATCTACAAGAAAACAACTAAGCTCAGAGAACATCAAGAACCCCACCTAACATGGTTTATAAGCAACCAGGCTCATGCCAGGCCGTAATCCAGACTTCACCTTGGAGGTCTTCTATTCCAACCCCCTGTTCAGGAAGACAATCTTATACCATTTCAGACAAATGGTTGTCCAGTCTCTTCTTAAAAACCTCCATTGTTGGAGCATTCAGAACTTTTAGAGGCAAGTTGTTCCACTGATTAATTGTTCTCACTGTCAGGAAAATTGCTCCTTAGTTCTAGGTTGCTTCTCTCTTTGATTAGTTTCCTCCTTGTCCTGCCTTGTAAGGGCATAATTCTTCAGCATAAGGAAGTTCTCTTAAAGACCGACAAGTAAAATTTGAAAACAAAACAGCAAAGAATAATTATCTATCTCCACAACTTTTCTTTGGACTGTCTGAATGACCCATGAAGTAAGATTGATTGGGATCTTCTTAGGTATATAACACTAAAGAAAGAACAGTATTTCTTTGAAGGCATTAAATGTTTACAGAAAGAAAGATTTAGGGAGCTTTGTGGATTGACAACAAAATATCACCTTGAGGTAGTCAAATAATAATGGTTTTCTACTTGATTCTTCTGCAGAAGCCATCTTGATGGTGTGTGTTCAGGCACAGATACATCAATAATATATTAAACAACAATTTATAATACAGAGTATCACCATTTCATTTATGCTAAGAATCCTTCCCATCAAGGAACATGATGGCTTGCTTGCTTGGTTAGGATATTGGGATGGAAGTTAGCAAGCCCATGTTTGAGACCCATATGCTGCCTTGGGGCAGGGTGAGCTCCCGTCATTCGCTCCAGCTCCTTCTGGGGACATGAAGGGAGCTCCCAACTGGGCATTCCCCAGACAACTGGAATCTCACCGGCTAATCCTTTCAACCTGGAAGTACCTCCGTGCTTCTAACATGAGTGCAATGCAATCCTTCCTATCAAGTAATTATCTTTTATCATGTAAAAGTAAGTATTGCTTCATGTTTGTTGTCTTTCTGACATCTGCTTGCCCCAATATTCCTTTCCAAAGATCCCAGAATGGAGAGTTGATTGCTCTGCTCTCTTTGGTGAATCAAATCAGTTAAATAAAGTGATGGATCTCTTCTCATGAGGACTTGGAGAGGGGCATGCTGTACTTTTACGGTCCTTCACTTAATCATCTTGAAAAGCTAATCCAAAGAGGCAGATATAAATGTGCATAATCTCTAACTTGTTGTCGTCCTTTTTTTATGACATAATGCATCTGCACAAAACAACTCAGCTGGACAGTCAATTCATTCTTCCCCGCTTCATTAATGACTCAACTTAAACAACTTAGCCACTTCCAAAGCTAATGAATTGTGCATGTATTTTAATTATACAACATCAGGTAGCAAACTATGAACACGATGAGTCCAGGAAAGGTGACCTACTTGTTCTCGCCAAGGCTTCACTTACACAATTCAACACAACACTTATAGCCTGGTAAGACTTTCCCAAAACTAGTTCCAATCTCAGATTAAGGTCTTTGAGTATTCCTTGTGGTGAAAACCTGCTTTAATGTTTCCAGCCAAAATTCCATTTTCTCATTTTGCTTTTGTGAACCTTTTCTCATATACTTGCCTATGATGCTACTGGGTGCTCTCTAGAAGTTTAGGACTTCAATTCCCATGTGCTCTAGTCAACCTGAGTAACAACAAGCCTTCATGGGATGGGCCCAAATATCAGAAGATAACCAGGTCACCAAATTAGGATGTATGTTGTCTAGTAAAAGTACGCCATGATTGCATAAGAAGATAAACTGAAAGTGTTGTTCATTTCTAGACAGAAAAGGACTATCGTATCAATTCTAATCTTTTGCAATAGGTTTAGTTTACAAAAACCTAACGCAGGAGATAACAGATATAAAATGAGGCCATAAATTCATGCAAGACTCTCTCCTTTTTTTGTGGAAAAGCACTTGGATGGAACTATAAGTAAATAATGCAAGAATGTACACTTGTCTGATTGAATGGAAAATATGGATACAGTCAATACTTACCGGTAATCTATTTTCTCAATGTAAATGGATAATTTGCTTTCAGCCTTAACTTTCAGGATCACATCTGTTTTCTGATTCATGACATGTGCATGCATCATCTGACTTTTCTGCGGGCAATCCTTGAAATGTACAATGCTTTTGTGAATCAAAATATTTCTTCTGTGGTGTTAACCTGGAGAAATCTATCTGGTTTTGTATATATAGAATGCTTTGCATTTGACCAGGTGACTTTACCTGCTCTGGACAAGCATTGAAAGTATTGTTGGCATCTCTGAATGTGTGGATGAGAAATATTCCTAGCTGGAATATTCATTTTCAAAGGTTTTGTTTTCTGTTTTAAATGGATGGAAAACAGTTATGGAATGAGGGATCACAGCCTTTTTTTTTTGAAGCATTTGATTCGGGTGAAGAGATTAGGTAGTTTTTGGCTCTCTTCATCCATATATTATGGCTGCATCTGAGATACTTTTAAAATATATGTGTAAAACAAATGAGTGCATCAGTTGTGTATACATTTGGAAAGGTGTATATTTTACACGAGTTAAAAACCAGACTTTTGCCAAATATCTCCACACAATGCAGAATATCTCTATATGAATTTCTGTAGAGAGTTCAACCCTTGTTTCGCTCTTTCTTACTAAAATGAATCAGCCTGAAAAATAATTTTAGTTCATTCATGTCCCTTTGCATTATTCATCTTGACTAAGAACAAAACAACCATGGCAGAAAGCTCTTCCATGAATATTTATGTTAAATATTTAATTAAACTATTACTCTTTGCAGATATGTGTCAGTGAAAACAGCCAATCCTCTGAGTATTACCGGTACTTCGTTCTTACCTTTGGGTTGGCTCTGGAAATGATCAAATACGTAACACATGTCTTCCCAAGTTTCAATTCAATATTTACCCAGATATTTGTCAATATCCTTGAAGTTGTAAGCTTGCTGTTCAGCCTTACTGTAATTAATTCTTGCATTATACATTAATGTACAACAGTATTGCCCCCACAAACCGGATCCTCATTTTACCCACCTTAGAAAGGATGGAAGGCTGAGTCGACCTTGAGCCTGGTGAGAATTGAACTCGCAGTAATTGCAGGCAGCTGGATGTTAAATGCTGCCTTAGTAGGAAGCATTAGCCTCCTACGCCACTCAGGCTCCTGTGTTTACCTTCAGTGTTTACCATAGAGTAGACATTGCTTTAAATAATTTTTTTTTAAAAAAAATAAGCAGTTGCTAGGAAAGTGATATCCTATGTATTAGACTACATCTAAAATTACAGAAAGCCCTGACAGAATTGGCTTGTTTCCAATTTTATCAAACTGGAGGAATTTCTTTTGAGTTGGTTTTTATTTCTTTTTTTCCCCCCAGTGCTGTAAAGTTTCAACATATGATATTGCTTCTTGGCTTGGAACTCAGTGAAACAATATGGAGGCTAAAACCAATTCTGTAGTTAAAGGGCAAAACAAACTCCTGAAGCACAGTAACAACTGAGTCTGTGAAAGAAATTTCTATTACTTACTTACCAGTGTATGGTTTTCTGAAGAAATGGGTAGCTATTGCCTGGGCTGAATACATTTAATTTTTATAATAACATGCTTCTAGATCCATGGGAACCATTAATAGAAACTTTTAAGAAGTTTCTTCTTTTGTAGAAACTGTTAAAATCAAGCTTTTAGGTGGACAGTTAAATATTGGGCCACAGGGACACTGGCCAGCTATTTAAAATAGCTTGCCATCTGATCTTAGACCCTTCCACATATGCCATGTAAAATGTAGGAATATTTCCATGTGATACCATACTCCCTGTAGGAAAATAGGTTGGTTAAAAGACCTGAAAATCATGCAACAAGCCTTATTATGCATTATGAGGTCTTTGAGGATTCACGAAAGCTTCGTATAACGTGTTGGCCAACAACTCAATGTCACATAAAGCACAAAGCTCTTTAGCAATCTTTAGTCAAAATGAGAAGCACATACTATGGACCACTTGAGCAAGGTGCTGACTACATTTATGCCTTTTTAAAAAGAAACGATTGCCGTAATTCTCAAGATTTCTGTTTAAGTTGTCATTATTCTCAATTCTGCCGTCCACAGAGAGCGAAGAGGTTTACCAGCGACAGGTGCTGTCCATTTCCTGCATCGTCTTTGGGATTGTCATTGTGGGCACACTCTCTGCAGCGTTCTACTTCAAAACAAAGTAAGGCTCCTTAACTGGTCTCCGCCCTTCCTTCTAGCCTGTCAAGACATTTTCCATCCATTGAATAGTTTATTTAGGCTCTTGTTCTGGAAAAAGACATAGCAGAGGTTTGTTTTATGCAGACTGTCTTTCTGAGACAATGACCTGAAATTAAAATACACACAGTAAAACCACAGTTATGTGCTTAGCTAGTATTCTGAATCAATTCGGATCAAGTGACATGGTTTTCTCCAAATATGCATGTGTGTTTAATGGGACCAGCTTTTTTATATTACATTTATATGCCATCCATTTATCCATCTTACTCTGCAATGCAACTCCGCAAAATGTTGGATTAACTCCAGGTTCAAATCAATATGAATCAAGTGCCTTGTCCAAGTGGATTTAATGTCTGCATTAAAGTGGATCTAATTTACGGAATGGAGTGGAGTGGAGTGGAGTGGAGTGGAGTGGAGAACAGAACAGAACAGAACAGAACAGAACAGAACAGAACAGGAAGGGTCCTTGGAGATCTTCTAATCCAGCCCCTGGCTCAAGCAAGTGAATTTATACAATCTCAGACAAGTTCAACCTCTTCTTTAAAACTTCCAGTGATGATGCACTCACAATTTCTGAAGGCAAGTTATTCCACTGGTCAATTGTCTTCATTGTTAGGAAGTTTCTCCTTAATTCCAGATTGCTTCTCTCTTTGGTTAGTTTCCAACCATTGTTTCTTGTCCTGCCCTTTGGTAATTAAAAATAACCAATTTCTCTATGAATTATTCTTATATTATACTCAAGTATTATATTCTATATTTATATTATGGTTCGTTGCGTAGTCAGCCAGATGTTTAAACTGGACTTGGTATTTTATCCACCTATCAAATCCTTCCCAAGGACCTGAGATAGACAGATGTTATCCTTTGTCGGGCTTAAAAATATGGTCACAGGATGTAAACTGTTCCAGTAAAACTGCCTCTTGCAATTGATGGATAGTGATTTTGTCAATGCCAAGGGCATACAGTTGTATTGGGATTGCACACAAGGCACCTATTGGTAATATTGGTATCTTTGCTTTCTTTTGCCACAATTTATGGTATTATTAAAATAATATATTGCACAGTCAGCCAGGTGTTCAAATCATATTTGGCATTTTTATCCTTCTATTGAATCCTACCCAAGGATCTGAGATAGACATAGTGGATGCTTGATGATGTTAGAAGTATTATTATACTATGTATACAGTGATATGAGTAAGATTGCAAATAACTGTGGATCTCATGGCACCATAAGACTTCCTGGAAAGAGCTAAGATTTTCAATAAACAATTATCTCTTGTGAAATTGTTCTTGCTATCAGGAATGTTATGTCCTTTGCAAGAATAAAGTGCTTTAGCATTTTTATGCTACTCCCTCCCTGATCATGTTTCATTTTATTCCCTTTGTGATTTTATTCCTGGAAGCAAAGAGAAATATTTGCTTTCTTCAAAAAGACAAAACAAAAAAACAACAACAAACCCCGACATTCTTCAGGGGAAGCTGAACAGGCCAATTATCCTGATGCAAAATATTGGTGAGTGAGAAAACTCACTACTGGGAATTATTCTGAGTTAAGTCCCATGGATTTCAGTGGAAGGGACTTTAAAACATTGTTTATTTGCCCATTATATTAAATTGGATTCAACCCAATGCCTCTTCCTTCCATGTATTTTTAAAATTTATTTTCATTTACTCTGTTTCTTTGTTCCACTTACACACTCTTCAATCTGTCACGGATTCACAGGGGTTTGCAGCAATCTGTAAGAAAAGGCAGTGAAGCTGAGGGGGAAGAAAGGGAGTGTATCAAAGCAACGCTAACAAATGGCAGGTAGATGTTAAATGCCATGTTTATCTTGGAAAATAGCTGTTGGCCCTTCAGTTGACCACTCTAGGAGGGAAAAAAAGATCACACAACACCTAGAGACCCCACTATAATGAACTCATGGAGGGCAGGAGTTTTGTTAATTCAGTTTCCAAGATTTGTAACCTAATTCCTTCCAACTTAAAATTAAATCTCATTAATGAAGTTCAGTGTGAATTTTGCTTTCCTGATCAAACTTTGCTGTTAAGAGTTTGATAGTAACCAATGATTGATCATTACCCATTATCATTGCATCCACTGGAAAAATTTATGAAGGAAGAGAAGAAGGAGAAAGAGAGGGAGAAGAAGGACAAGGAGAAAGAGAAAGAGAAGGACAAGGAGAAGAGGGAGAAGGAGAAGAAGGAGGAGAGGAGGAAGAGAAAGAGGGGAAGAGAGAGAAAGAGAGAAAAATAGCAATAGCACTATAGTACTTATACTTATATACCACTTCATAGTGCTTTTACAGCCCTCTCTAAGTGGTTTGCAGAGTCAGCCTCTTGCCCCCAACAATCTGGGTTCTCATTTTACCCACCTCAGAAGGATGGAAGGCTGAATAAATCTTGAGCCGGTGAGATTTGAACTGCTGAACTGCAGCTAACAGTCAGCTGAAGTAGCCTGCAGTGCTGCACTCTAACTACTGTGCCACCTCGCAGTGGTTAGAGTGAGAAAGATTGAGAGAAAAATTGAGAAAGACTAAGAAAGTGAGAAAGATTGAAAAAAGGTTGAGTGAAAGAGAAAAAGAGAAAGAGAAGGACAAGGACAAGTGTGAGGAGAAGGAGAAAGAGAGGGAGAAGAAGAGCGACAAGGAGAAGGAATCATGATAGTCTATCTTAATGAATACCTGGAATTATATAAAGCTATAATTCTAAGAAAATGCTGTTCTACAAGGTTAGGCTACAACAAACCTAGGTTTCCCTTACTTCATGAAAAATTATCAGACTGTCAAACTTCCAGGAATTCCCTAGCATTTATATTTTATCCAGAACGATTCCATGAGCACCACTTGGCAGTCAGAAGCAATGGTGTAAATTTTTTAACTTCTCAATGCACAAATTCAACCACAATTTCAGCAAGGAAATGATTGACCAAGTTAACTCCAAAAATGCCAAGGAAATTCCTGGAAATGGAAGCACTCAGACAAATCAGCCATCCACAGACAAATACAAATAAACCATATCTACACACCATTGAAACGGCAGAATAAAAGGAGGAAATAACCTATCCAGAGCAGAGTACATCTTCCCAGCAGTGCCAGATGAACAGTCAAGGCAGAAACAATATCCTAATCAAGGAACCATTAAGGAGGAAAAACCCCATCCCCATCAAGACTGACAAGCACACTACTATATATAAGCAATATATAGTTATATATTGTAGTTATATAGTTACATGTTTCATTCTGGAGTCCTTAGTCCTCTCCGAGCTTGGTGGTTTTCTTGCTGATGTTTCATTACCCAACTAGGTAACATCATCAATGCAGTTTTATGTTACTCAGTTGGGGAATGAAACATCGGCAAGAAAACCACCAAACTCAGAGTTCAATATTCTCTCCTAAATTTCATTCTCCCATGCACTGCTCTTGCTACCTAACCTGGTAACGAAACATCTACAGGAAAACGAGCAAGCTCAGAAAAATACCAATAACCCAATAGTTCAATCCTGAGCTACATATATTCTGTACTACGAAATCCTCAAATCTCTATCTACACTCTATTGCCCTCTTGTGATCATGAGTTGCTGAACAGTCCTTACTACTGGATATGTATCTTCCAACACATTGAATTCCATGTGATGAAAGATCACATTTATGATTCTCCGATGTATTATTATAGCAAAATGTGTAGTCTACTGACACTCTGATGTATAACCCAAAACCTTACATTTCTACAAATTATTACTCCCTAATTATGCATTCTAGAGCATTTTTCCCAAATTAATTGATTGATAATCCCTTTAACATCCACTTTTAAATTATTTTAAGTTATAATTCTGTATTAATCTGAGACCAATTAAGTTATTGATGAACACTGTTTATATAATTGTGAGAAATACTTTAAGAAATGTAGCCTGTTGCTTATGTAGCAATTTATTGTAGTGATGATTACACAGGTAACAATTCCTTACAAAAGGCATAGCAGTTCCTTTTAGAGATATTTTGTTAACACATTCAATGACTGAAATTACAGGAGTCTGACTTCTTTTCCAAAGAAAGTGCCAATGTTTAAATAGAACCTTACTGTCCCAGCATTATTTTTAATTCATTTGATAACATGTTTCTGCTCCAACATATTCAATGCAAGATCATTACTCCCATCACTTCTTTTTTTCTGCATCCTTTTCATAAGACGGAGCCAGTTTAACTGATCTGTCCTTCCTCAATTAGCAAAATATGCCTCTGTGTTTGCGCTCTTAATCCCAGCCTTTTCCTAATCTGTTCCAAATTGTGAGGTCCAAATTCTCAGTTGTCACAACGTCCAATTCTAAAAACCAGGTTTATTTCAAACAATGTCAGTTGTCCCCCTTTCAATCTCATCACGTTGTGAGCCGCTCTATATCCAGCAGATCTGCCCTCAACCATATGACATTATTGGCATGATGCCATCAGGACCTTGCTAAGGAAGAACGCAATGCAACATGGTTGGATCTGTTCTTCCATTGCCACTCACTTTCAATTATCAGTGGAAAAAAAACCCAAAGCGAATTGGAGGGTAACTAAACCACTTGTTTTTGTCTATTGGTTGGTTGGTTGGTGTTTCTCTGTAGAAAGCAAATGAAGTACATCCAGGAACAGTTGAAAGAGATACAGAATGGGAAAACCTACAGCTTTAATGCTTCCAGCATCATGGCAAAAACAGAGACCAGGGCCCAAAGCCAAGTCCAGCTGCAAAACGTGAGTAAATGTGCCAATGTTAATCCTTATTATGCTGTCTGAATGTTGGGATGCTGATGGCACAGTCATTGTCACTTCTTCCTGTGTCCCAAAGCTGGCCTAGTTTGCACCTGTGGTCCTGGGAGGTAAAAGAAGGGAGAAGAGTGTCAGCTTTTGTCAAAGTTGGCCATGATGAATGGCAGCCTTTCAATTGGCCTAGCAAGAGTTGAGTTGTTGGGTTCAAATATGGTCCAAGGTGGACACCTTCCCCACCTGCCACATCATGAGAGGACGTGTATGTGGTGCTGCAGCCATCAACGATACTGCTCATGTGTTGTTTGATTGTCAATTATATGCCCCTCTTAGGCTTAGATATTTAACATCTCTACTTGAAATAACAGCAACACTAAGAACTGTATTGGAAATGGTCTTATTTTCTCCTGGCTTCTAATCTATACATCATCATCAGAACTGCTAGGTTTATAGCTAAGCCAGGTGACCAAAGTACCCATTATTTCAAACAGATTGAGGTATCCATAAAGGTGATGAATTTACCTGGATGTTGATTTTTTTTCTCCTTAACACATATGTATTTTATGATTGGAAGGTAGCCCTCGACGTATAACTGTCCATTTAGTGACCATTCAAAGTCACAACAGCATTGAAAAAAGTGACCTATGACCTTTTCCAGACTTACAGCCATTGCATGAGTCATATGATCAAAATTCAGATGCTTGGCAACTGACTTGCATTTATGATGGTTGCAGTGTCCCAGGGTCATGTGATCTTCTTTTGCGACCTTCTGACAAGCAAAGTCAGATTTAACAGATTAACAGAGTTGGAAGGGACCTTATAGGTCATCTAGTCCAACTGCCCGCTCAAGCAGGAGACCCTATACCCATGATGGCGAACCTATGGCACGTGTGCCACAGGTGGCATGTGAATCTGTATCAGTGGGCACGCGAGCTCAGCTCCGCCAGCTGATTTTCGGGCCTTCTGGGCCCATTGGAAGTTGGAAAACAGGCCACTTCTGGCCTCTGGAGGGCCTCTGGAGGGTGGGGAAGGCCATTTTTGCTCTCCCCAGGCTCCTAGAAAGGGTATGGACCCTGGGAAGAGTGAAAAATGGACTTACTGGGCCCTCTGGGCCATCACGTGCCAAAAGCGGGGGGAAGCTGTGTGTGTGGGGGGGTAGCATGCACATGCATGGGGGGCATTGAATTATGGGTATGGGTACGCATGCGGACAACCTCCCCATGCTCCCCATGCTTTTGGCACGTGGTGGCAAAAAGGTTAGCCATCACTGCCCTATACCATTTCTGACAAATGGCAGTCCAATCTTTTCTTGAAAGTCTCAAGTAATGAAGCTCCCACAACTTCCGAAGGCAACTTCTGTTCCATTGGTTGATTGTTCTCACTGTCAGAAAGTTCCTCCTCATTTCTAGGTTGAATCTCTCCTTGGTCAATTTCCATCCATTATCCCTTGTCTGGCCTTCAGGTGCTTTGGAAAATAGGTTGACCCCCTCCTCCTCTCTGTGGCAGCCCCTCAAATATTGGAAGATGGCTATCATGTCTCCCCTGATCCTTCTCTTCACTAGACTAGCCAGGCCCAGTTCATGTAACCGTTCTTCATATGTTTTAGTCTCCAGTCCCCTAATCATCCTTCTTGCTCTTCTCTGCATTTTTTCTAAAGTCTCAACATCATTTTTATAGTGTGGTGACCAAAACTGGATGCAGTACTCTAGGAGTGGTCTTACTAGAGCTTTACAGAGTGGTATTAGTACCACACTTGATCTTGATTGTATCCTTCTGTTAATGCAATTTAGGATTGCATTGGCTTTTTTGGCTGCCACAGCAGACTGCTGATTCATATTTAGCTGATTGTCCACTAAGACTCCAAGATCTCTCTCACAGTCACTGCTATTAAGCCTAGTTTCACCCAGTTTATATGTGTGCTTTTGGTTTTTCTTACCTAAGTATAAGACTTTACTTTTCTCTGCATTGAATGGTCAATGTAATTTATTTTTGTAATTGAATCAATGGGGATCCCATTCAATTTAAAAGTCAATGGGGAAGCCAGATTCACCTCACAATCATGTGACTAACTTAACAACTGCAGCTATTCACTTAACATCTGTGGTAAGAAAAGTCATAAAATGAGGCAAAACTCACAACAATTGATGGTGCGGACTAAACTACTATTAAAAGTAGCATTTAGCTGCCAGCTGCCTGCAATTACTACGAGTTCAATTCTCACCAGGCTCAAGGTTGACTCAGCCTTCCATCCTTTCGAGGTAGGTAAAATGAGGATCCGGTTTGTGGCGGCAATAAGCTGACTTTGTATAAAATAGAACACCGCTCGGGGGGGGGGGGGGGAAGCTCTACTAAGCAGGTATATACAAAAAGTATGAAGGCTTAATGCATTGTAAGCCGCCCTGAGTCTCTGGAGAAAGGTGGCATATAAATCAAACTAATAATAATTGTCTCTCTTAGCAACATAAATTTTGGGCTCAGTTGTGGTCAGGAGTCAACGACTACCTGTATTTTTCTTTTATCTGTTTTACCCTGGACTTACATCCTCTATTTTAATTTTGTTTTATATTTCTTTTTGCTTTATATTTCTCATAAACATATTTAAGTGTGCAGTCTCTTATCCATCATTAATCATTGATCATTCATCTTATCCTTTAACTTTGATTTTTATTTGTTCGGGGCTGCTCTTTTACCATTTCCTCTTTTTTGTTCTGATATGGTCATAAGACTAATCAGTCAACTGAACTTTCAGCAGTTACAATGCAGGTTTGCAGGCTAACTCTGCCCACTGCCAGGAATTCAGTCCTGACTGGCTCAAGGTTGACTCAGGCTTCTATCCTTCCATCCTTCCAAGGTTGGTAAAACCAGGACCCAGATTGTTGGGGGCAATAGGCTGGCTCTGAAAACTACTTAGAAAAGGCTGTAAAAGCACTTTTGCTATTGAACCGAATATGAGAAGGAAAGTTAAAATAATCCTGTCTTGATTTTCTTGTGTTACAGGCAACAGAAAGACATCTGGACAGAATTTCCCAATTTTGATATTATATCCTAATATATCCAGGAATATTTATTTATTTATTTATTACATGTGTTTATATGCTGCCCTTCTCCCGAAGGACTCAGGGCAGCGAACATAAGTTAAGAAACATGTACAATAAAATCCCATTTTAAACCAAATAACTAATTAATAATAAATAATAAAATCCAGAATCAGAGTCAGCCTATTTGCTTGAACAGCCATCTAAAGAATCTAAAATCCTAGAATCCTTTTTGTGTCTGTCTCTTCTTCTAACCTACTTTGAAAGACTGACAAATTCTTTCCAGGCATTAAACCAAACTCAAAACTTTAAAAAGGACATGGTTCTATCATTTTGAATTCTGTGTTAAAGGAAGGTTGACATTACTGTCCATCTTCTGACATTTAAGAAACGCTGTCACAGACAAATCATTTTGGCCATTATTTTCACATATGTGGAGGGAAATAAATAAATAATTTTAAAAACCCAATTATGCTGCCCAAGATCAACCATTTCACATCTAAATATTTGGCAACATTATTTGGAGGTACCTTGAGGTTTAAAATGATGACAAGGGGGCTAATGTGCCCCCTAAAATTTCTCTCTTTTAACTTTTTTAAAAAGTTTTTAAAAGTTTTAAAAGGCAGTAAAAGAGTTTTTTTAAAAAAAATATTGATTATCTGTTCCCTGTGATCATATTTATATTCATGTTCCTGCTCTTTGTTCCTTTGTTCTTCAGAATTCTTGCATGCATTCTTGTCTTGCCCAAAAATCCAAAATATCAAGCAAAGAAAATATGGATATGAATAAAAATTCTGGATAATCTATCATCAAAGCTGAAGCAGTTCATTTTCTCTCTCTGTCTTTTAAAAATAGGACATGCTTTTTGTTATTGTTTGCACCTCTTACATGTCATTATGTCAATAAACAGTTCTCCTAAAGTGGTGGCATTCACAGAGATTGTTTCCATCTTAGAGTTTTAATCTATTTTTCCAGGGCTTTTTTCCTTTATTGAGAGAAAAGGGGAATGCATGCATTATTCATTGGAGGGGATGATCTTATAATGGAGGGTTACTCATTACTTTAAAGATACTTTGCATAAAAGCACAGGTTGAACTCTTAACAGTGATTTATAAGACTAGATTTGGCTTGATCAAAGTTTTACTCCCAAATCACAACATTGAACTGCAGCTATATGGCAGTATGAACTTGGTTTTAATCTCATTGAGATTTCACTGGGAAAAGCCTAGATATTTTGATATTCCCAAGGATGGGAAAATACTATAGTTAGTCTTGACACACAACCTTTTGTTTAGTAACTGTTTGAAGTTACAACGGCACTGAAAAAAGTGACTTATGGCCTTTTTCAGACATATGACCAATGGAGCATCCCCATGGTCACGTGATCAAAATTAGGATGCCTGAGAACTGGCATATTTATGATGTTTGCAGTGTCCTCATGATCATGTGATCAAAATCCAGACATTTGGCAACTGGCTCATATTTCTGAAGGTTGCAGTGTCCTGGGGTCATGTGGTTCCCTTTTGCAACCTGCCAACAAGCAAAGTCAATGGGGAAGCCAGATTCACTTAACAAGTGCAGCAAGAAAGGTCATAAAATGGGGCAAAACTCACTGAACAACTGTCTCACTTAGTAACAGAAATGTTGAGCTCAATTGTGATCGTAAATCAAGGACTACCTGTACTGCTGTTAGTTGTGAACTGTTGACTGTTACTGAATTCATCCCTTACATGAGCATTGTCATTTCCGTTTGGAAACTTTAGGAATTCCTTATTTTACTTGCTTATGTTTTTATTTATGTCACTTCAATCAACAAGTGACTCTATTTTCTTTTAGATTTTGTGCCTGAATTTATTTTGTATCGTTAGGTTGGACTTCCTCTGTACCCCCAATTGCGATGCACAGTTCAGAAATATATGTTATCGTCGCTCTTCTGCTTCTTGCTCAGGAGAATGTGATATGTAAATGTGAAGAAATAACTATAATTCTTCCACTTCCCCTTGTAGCTACTTATAATGTATTGCAAATTTGCTTTCCACTTCAGCCAGCTCATTTATGTTTTCAGCTGTTTGCCTAACTGCAGTTAGGAAAAATAATACATTCCTTCCCCTCTTTGTCACCTCTCTGAGCCAGCTACAAATTCAGTCACTTGAAATACAAAAATAGTATGCAGAGCTAAAACTGCATTACAAAATCAGGCTACAACAGAGTGTGCTTTTAATATATTTGTATTAACACTTCACACATACTTTTAAGAAAAATAGTTTCTACTCCAAAATCTCCTTTGTAAGGTTTAATGAATGGAAATTCATGGAAGTCATTGAAAAGTCAAATGGTAAGACTTATTCTTGACTTTATACAGAAATATATTTATAAAATGACTGTAGTGGGATTTTTATGGGAATACAGGAGGTGATGCCTAGGAAATCCATTTCAAAGGTTCCATTCAATTGGAAAATAGGTCTGTTTGGAAATATTTAAATTGATTATTATCATTGTTCTTGTTCTTCTTATTTTAATGATCTAGTTGTGACATTTGAACTGGCATTTGAACAATTTGATTCAAGCAATCTTTTTTTTTTAATTAGTCAAAGATGTATATGGAAGCATCTGAATTTATCTGTATTCAATGGGATATATTTAATTTGATTTATCAAGTTAAATTGACCATCCGAATAGAGAACAATCAGTTTAAATCTATTTGAAAAGTCTAGCAGTTCCAGAGACCTAATTAATACACTTATCAGGTTAAAAAAAAATCAAGATGGTTGCCATATTGGAGCACATGTGACACACATAAAGTATATTAAGTATATATGAAAAAGTCTCTGAGATATTAGATAGTCCGAGCTATCAAAATGGAACTGTGTGTCTTAGACATGGATTTAGACTTAACAGAATTAGCCATGATCAAGATGTGACTTCCAAGTATCTTAGAAATGAAAAGAATAGAGACATTTTGGACAAGTATAGAAATCTTCCAGATTTTGCAATGGAGAAGGTGGCCAGTCTGGCTTGACTTTTAGTTGAAGAGCATTTTTTTTCCTATGCCTGAATGGAAGTCAAGTTGAATACTTGAATTTTAATGAGATTCCGTATTTTCCATGCAGGACAGATTCTCAGCAGGAATGTCTATGTGTTTGAGAAGCTGTGCAATTATTTAACTGGGAAATTACAGAGGGGAGATCTGGAGGTTGGAGAGAATGAAAATAGAATAGTTCCCTATTTAAATTAAAATAGAATGTAGTGTATAGGTTAGTTTTCAACAAAAATAAGAGTTATACTGATAATTAAAATAAATGAATGCTGGAAGACTAGAGTGTGGATTTAAAGAATATATGCACTGAAAGAGTCTATATGCATATCTCACATCAAAGGAAAATGAAGCACTTTCTAAGAAAATATCTTGTGTTTCTTATTAAGATCTATGAGAGATTGGCTTTTGATCCTCATCTTTGGGAAAGTGTTCATGATTTTATTTAGAGGAGAAACAATAGAGAGACACTTTAAATTTTGATGTAATTTTGCGCATCTGCTTGACCCTATATGGTCTCAGCTAAAAAATGCAAATATTGACACATATGCAAAACTGTAATTGCATATTCAGTCATGTTCTTCATAAACCATTCACTATTTCAATTTATTTTGCTCTATATTTAATGCTTATTTTTAAGCCAAATGGTATCATGTGAAAGAACATATTCAGTCATATGGCATTAAAAATCCATATCTGGATTGTTACTGAAATTGTTTTGCATTGTACTTTAATCAACATTTGTACATTGTACTGGTATACACAGGGATGAAGGATTTAGTAGAATCTATATTTGGATTGTTATTGAGATGTGGATTATTTATTATATTGCCTTGTACCTTATCATAATCAACTTTTGTACATTGTACTGATATACACAGGGATGAAGGAGTATAAGTAGAAGCTATATTAAAAATGAGTTACTCAATAAATAAAATATTGGGGGGGGGTCACCATCGCTTAGTAGAAAAGCATAATGGAACATCTTCCAGATTTTTATTTTATTGTTGGAATCTTGAAGAACCTCAGTGCAAGAAACTGCTCTGGGTTTGAGCCAAGCATTTATGCTTCTCAGGTGCAAAGAATCAGAACCACATGTTTTGCTTCAGTTAAGCTGATTTATTTCTCTGCCTATACACAAGAATCTAGTCAACTACAAGCACTAGATTGGCATTAAATAGGAGTCTATGCCTATTCTACTGTACTCTACTTTACTCTACTCATTTTTAATATAATAGTCATCACCTTGGAAAAGTTGTTCAGCTCTAACAAAGGTGAACCAATGGCCTATCTTAGCTTACATACTTGCAAATCACCATATCTGGAGAGGGAGCTGATTTTGCAAGACCAACATAACAGTGGCTTATGTATCATATATTCTCACTGTACCTATTCATTAGAATTCAGATTTAATGCAACCAAGATCCTCAGGAGATGAACTTTTTTTTTCACTGGATATATTTAATTTGAGCAAAGACATGATGGCCCTTTATTGGTGATTAGAACTAAATTGAAGCTGTCTGCTAGGTCTACTGTACCATAATGTCCAGTTCTGAAAGCACCACAATGTTTAACATACTGCTTTGTATTCTTTCCTTCCTTCCTCCCTCCCTCCCTCCCTCCCTCCCTCCCTCCCTCCCTTCCTTCCTTCCTTCCTTCCTTCCTTCCTAGTATTCAACAACAAGAAGACATCAAGAGCCAGTGATGGGGGAAATGATGGAATCTAATTTTTCAGGCACTCAGTCCTTCCCTGAAGCTTTTCCTACAGACAGAGGAGGCCAGGCTGCAAAGCCACATAGGTAAGGATGTGTTTTTTAAACTGGGTGTTTCCTTTGTGAGACAAATGTAAGGCAGGTGAACATGGTCACTTAGAAAACATTTGCAATCTGGAGCTATTTCAGAGGAACCCCATTTGTTTGTTAAGCAGAGAGCATGGGGGATCTTCTCTTATAGATGTCAAAGCCATTATTTCAGCTGTTGGATTGCCCCCTTTCACTTTTCTATAAAGGGCCTAGAGGTAGTATGAAACAAAAGTCACAGGCCAGCGAATAAGATAACTGTATTCCAGTTACATAGAGGATTCTTTCCTCTGCCTACCCTCTTATCAATTCATGAAGTTAATGATCCACCAACCCAAAGGCAGGCTACAGAACTAACTTGTGCTGACAAATATGATTCTGTGTAAAGAAAAGGGGTTTTTTGCATAGTGCCTGTAACCAGCAAAGGCTGGTTAAGTGTGGCTTTTCTATTGGCTGGTGGGGGCTGAAAGCAAAGGACTTTCAGAGTGGCTCCATGTGTGCGTATTGGTCTCTCTCTCTCTCTCTCTCTCTTTCTTTCTCTCTCTCTCTCTCTCTCTCTCTCCCTCCCTCCCTCCCCCCCCTCTCTCGGCATGCTGTGGTCCATGGAATCGTGAAGAGTTAGACACAACTTAGTGGCTGAACAATATCTATCTATCTATCTGTCTGCCTGTTTGATTATCTATCATCTATCTATCTTCTACCCTGTTTCCCCCAAAATAAGACATCCCCTCATAATAAGCCCAATCGGGCTTCTGAGCGCATGGCAATAAGGCCAAGCACTTATTTCAGGGTTCAAAAAAATATAAGACAGGGTCTTATTTTTGCAGAAACGTGATATCATCTATCTATCTATCTATCTATCTATCTATCTATCTATCCATCCATCGTCTGCCTGCCTGTCTGTTTGTTTATCTATCATCTAGTTTACTCATCTATCTAGCTACTCATCTATCAAGCAACTCTGGGCAGCTTGCAGTGCCATAAATAACAGTATAAAACAATTTCAAGCTTAAAACATTAAACACTGAAATTTAAAAGACATTAAAACTGACAATAGTCAGTCAGATACAAAGGACCATATAATGTCCGTCTGTCAGAAAATGACCCTGTTTATTTGCATGCTCTTTGTGACCACAAGATTTGATTATCAATCAGAACAGATAAATTTTTTGAGATTCACCAGAATTTCAAAATAAATAATGAATAAGTAACCCAGAATTAAAAGAAAGGCAGAAACAGGCAGAATTTGGAAAGTCTTGACTGAAAATTGTGTAATGTGTGACTTACAGCATCGGCTGAATTTTATTGATCAATTGTTGGTGACGTGTGATTCACAAATTCAAAAAGTGTAGGATTGAATTGATGCAGCACTTGGACGCAGTAATAGATATGCAAGAATGGAAATGTCAGTGGAAGAGGATTATTAATTTTACTCTCAATGCTCTACTTACAGAGAAAATCCATCAAAGATGTTCTGTTTTGGCATATTATCTTAGTCCTACCCTAGCTGTAAACATAATAGTTCATTTTCCAAATATTGCTGGGAAAGTAACATTTAGTTTGGATTGTTCCTTCTTATATGGTGGCACAAGAATTTTTGAATCTTAAAAGTTGAACTTCCTTTTCAATCTGTGACATTTTCACTAAAATGTACAAGCCCATATATTCAAAGAAAGTGTAGGGAATTAGCTTTGAATATGCTAGCTGCTGCAAGGATATTTTATGAGAAAGTATGTTTAATTCCTTCTGTGGAAGAATGTGTAATTAAGGATGCTTTGATGTGTAAAATAACTTTGCATCATAGAAGGAGACTTGACACAGAATTGAATTCAAACTGAAAAGCATTCTGAGTCTTCAGTGCAGTGATTCAGTGTATGGATTTGTACCACATCCAAAATTTGACCCAAAGGTGCTTGTTTTTAAGGAGGCAACTGGACATTCTGGTTTCTTTGAAGACATTTTGCTTCTCATCCAAGAAGCTTCGTCAGCTCTGACTGGATGGTGGGGAATGGAAGGATTTATATTCCTTGCAAACAGCTGGTCATTTGCATCCTTTTGGAGAGTTGTTGAGGCCACTTGGAGGTTTCAGCAGTCCATCTACATTTAAAAGACGAAGGCCACTCTTTTGCAGACAGCAAAGTCCACATTTTGGACAAAGAGTATTGCTGGTTTGAAAGAGGGGTCAAAGGGGCCATTTATGTCAAAATTGAACAGAGGGGGAGGGATACAACATCATATGCCTCCTGTTTACAACACAGTCCTTTCAGCAGTTCCAAGAAGGCTCCACCTCCATTTGCACTACTCAGGTGACCCCAAGCACACATATAAACTTCCAAGTGGCCTCAATGACTCCCTGAAAGGATGCAAGGAATATAAATCCTTCCATTCCCCACCATCCAGTCAGAGCTGAAGAAGCTTCTTGGATGAGAAGCAAAACATCTTCAAAAAAAATCAAGAAAGTCCAGTTGCCTCTGGAAAAAGCACCTTTGGGACAACCATGGCCTGGATGACTGAGAATCTCCACAGACATCTGAAATCTGAGTTACTGTCTGCATAAAATTTATATTTTGATTTTACAGGATTCTTAAAATTAAAACAGACTTTTATGAGTATGGACAGAATTTATTAACCTTCAGAATTTTATTTTACGAATCATACTGTGTGCTGATCACGATTCCTATTTATCCATTGCTTAGGCAACTTCCAGTCTTTTAAGCTGATACGACGTTTACAACCAATTAATGATATTGTGAAATAGTATAATTTCTCCATTTGTAAA
The DNA here is from genome assembly GCA_012654045.1 of Ptyas mucosa. NCBI lineage: Eukaryota > Metazoa > Chordata > Lepidosauria > Squamata > Colubridae > Ptyas > Ptyas mucosa. Next base: position 503,180 of record WNWU01000394.1, on the reverse strand, counting down.
CTTCTTGTTTATTCATTCATTTATTTCCTATTTTTTACCCTGTCCTTTTCTTATTTTGTTCTTTTGCTTTTTCACATTTGTTCTCTGTGAAATACCTTTTTTAAAAAATGCCTGAGCACAGATAAGCGTGTTTGTGTCTCTTATATATACAGTATGTTGATGTAGCTATTGGTGGGTGAATAATTCCCTAGCCTATTAAAAGCTTCAGGGGGTCATTTGAATTTAAGATAGTGGGTCAAATCACTGCATTAAAACAATGATTTTCCAAACTGATTGCATGGATTTATACCGTACATTTTTATCTTTTTACTCAAGGCAGCAATGGCATTTAAAATAAAAATGAGAAGCTTTTTTTTAATAGAATCAATAAATTTGAACACTTTAAAAAGTTTGGTGAAAGAAATACATTTTTAGCATTTTTATAAATCATGGGAGTGTGGGGAAATGTATGCCTCTTAGGATAATATTCAGGAAAGGTCTTAGTGGAAGAAGCCGCCAGGTTTGAGTTTTAACAATATTAAACACATTAAATTGTACCCTGCAGGCAATTTGGAGACAGTGCAGATCTATCTTTCTTTCTTTCTTTCTTTCTTTCTTTCTTTCTTTCTTTCTTTCT
>WNWU01000394.1:471511-502554 GCA_012654045.1 Ptyas mucosa | reverse complement strand
TCTTTCTTTCTTTCTTTCTTTCTTTCTTTCTTTCTTTCTTTCTTTCTTTCTTTCTTTCTTTCTTTCTTTCTTCTTTCTTTTTCTTTTTTTCTCCCTCCCTCCCTCCCCTCCTCCTCCTCCTCCTCCTCCTCTTCCTCTTCTTCTTCTTCTTCCTCTTCCTCTTCTTCTCTCTCTCTCTCTCTCTCTCTTTCTTTATTTCCATGTTTAACCAGACCCCTTTCAAGCCCCACATGAAGCACATCATAGCCACATGCATCAGGCTCAGGATGGTGTTCAAAATCACTATGAGTTTATTCCATGCTACCTATACACAAGAATCTGATCTACTAATGGTCAATGCCAATTGGTGTCAGATAAAATTCAAAGGACTCTGGGAGGGGGGGGGAGCTGGACATGGGTCTCTTACAGGGATGTAGTGACTACAAACTGATGATGCATTTGACCCCTTCCTCAGGCTCAGTTTAGTCATCTCCTACAGCATGTCCTGATCTCCTTCTCTAGCCCTTGAGTGGATTTCTGCACATGGAATGAATCCACCTGTATTGAAGAAAGGCAGATGAGCAAGAACAAGCAGGGCTTAATGGTGCAGCATAAGGCTTCCAATGCTTTTTTTTTTAATTCTTATTTATATGCCGCCCTTCTCCGGAGACTCAGGGCGGCTTACAATGTGTTAAGCAATAGCCTTCATACTTTTGTATGGCAGCTGGATGTTAAATGCTGCCTTGTAGGAGGCATTAGCCTCCTACGCCACTCAGGCTCCTTTTTTCTTTGAGCGTTGCTAGAAATTAGTTAACATTGTGGGTCACATCTAATTATTGTTGTTATTTATTATTTCATGTTTCTCCAAGAAAACAAAGCTACATACAGTTCAACCCCCCCCCCCGCTTTTTTCCCATAATAACAGCCCTCTATAATAAGCCGGTTTTAGCTAGTGAATAATTGGCAGAATGTTGAGTTCCAAAGTTGAACTGGGACTTGAAACAGTCTCCCTAATTCAAGTCCAATAGCTTATCCACTGTGTGTGCTACATCATAGTCATAATGTTAGCCTAGTAATGTATAAACAGATTTGAGTTAAAGAGATTTGAGCCTGAAGTGATTTATTAGGATTTGCTTTTGTACATTTTACAAATCAGATAGTTAATACATCAAAGGGGGGGGGGGGAGAAATGGGGAATAGACTTCCAAATTTAGTGATTAATAAACTTTAAGTTGATGTTCTTCATCATGTAGCTCCTTAAAAATTACTTTATGCTATTAGATTATGAGTGTTACACATAGGTGATATATTAGTCATCTGCCTGATTTCATATTTTGGTCCTGCATCACCACTAGAGTGACATATAGCACTTTTGAAACATATCTTGATTTATTGTTGCCCTACAGCATTTTTAAAATCTCGCACAGAAAGTGCGAAGTGCAAACATTAGAATTATGACAGTTCAGTGTTCCTGAAGCCGAGTTCTGAATATCTATTAAGCAAATCACTTACAGAAAGTCTGAGAAGTTTTTGAAAATTATAAGTTACCATTGATCAGTGAAGGAATTACGTAGGTTTATGTGATGTTGTAGAGTTTTTAATTGATGTTTTTGATAAACAGAATACAAATTAAACTAAAAGAATAAGAAAAAATGGACCTCCAGAGGAAGAAATGGTGGACTGATGTGCTAAAATGTGTAGCTGACCTTGGAAGAGGATTAAAATTAAATTTAAGAGTTGGTAAATCAACCCTTCCTCTCCAGACAAAGAAAGGAGCTGGGATTACCCAAAAGTGTTCCAGACAGCTGCTCCTCATGAGAAGACAATGGGATAAAGGTCTCCAGTGGGTTTAGAGCTCTGGGAGACATTTTGCTCACACCATGGTTAGTACCTTTGCAAGGACATTAAGTACACATACTTGCTTTTCTAATCACTTCTGGGAATTACAAGTTAGTTGTTTTTCAGATATTAGGAATCCTTGGGCCAAAAGCTTTTATAGCACCAGGTGAGTTTCTTTCAAAGAAAGGAAAATGGTAACTAAAGGTTTAAGAACTTTTAAAATAAATTGCAAAAGAATGCTTGAAACTTTGATTTTAGAAACTTACAAACAGACAAAAAGTCCTGATAAATTTGAAATAAAATTTTGGAATTAATTATAAAGAATTCTTCCCATGGGGAAATGGTTTTGTTTTGATTTTTTTTTTAAAGAACAAGATACAATTTAAAAATCTGGACAGTAGGGGGAGCTAAGTATTACAATTAAAGGAAAAGAAGATCTCAATTTGATTTACAGAGCAAAGAGCAGAGCAAATTACAGAGCAATTTGATTACAGAGCAAAGCAAAGTATTCTGACATTGAACATATTGGAGGATATTTTTGAACAATGAACTCAGAGCCTAATTTTAATAGCGTCAACAGAAACATCTCCCTCTATTAATAGACTGCTTCTAAAAAATGTGGCATGGAAACAAGTTCTATCTGAGAACCTCAAGACTGAATTGAAAGTGGATTTACAAATGACAGGCTACAAGAAAGACATGGATTAAAAATTACATTGGGAAGGAAGGAAGGAAGGAAGGAAGGAAGGAAGGAAGGAAGGAAGGAAGGACGGACCATGGCTTAATAATCTAAAGAGAGATAGAAACAACAAACCAAGAAAATGACCTGGATAATTTTCTCATATTGGATTTACAAAAGAGGCTTGTTAAAGTTTTGAAGTATCTTGTGAGAAGGAACAAAAAATGAGAAGAAATCAAATTTTGGACATCATTTGAATGAACTAAAGATTAAGACTGTTAGAAATAAAAAGAAGGAATACAAAATTGGTTTATTTGATCAAGGTTAAAGTTGATGCATTGTTATCTCTAGTCCATTAATGGGTTAGTTAATGGACTTTTTGTGAAGGCAAGACAAGAAGTAAAGCTTGTTGAAGAGAGATCCAAGTTAGAAATAAGGGGAAGTTGCAGATAGTGAGAGCAATTAGCCAGTGGAACAGCTGCTGTTATGGGGTTGTGTTTGCTTTTAATCTTTACTTCTATGTGCCTCTATGAGGTGTTTCTGGTTCCTGGGTGTTCCCTTTGAAGACGCTTTATAAGCGTTGTTAGTTACTTTTACATCACAATAAAAGCTTTTCGGAAACATGGTGTCAGAAGTGGTTTGGCCCTGAAAGTTGAGCGTTTGAAGTAAGAAATATAGCACCATGGCAGTTAATATACCACTGCCGCAACCCATGCGAGTAAGTGAGGACTTTAGCACTAATTGGGAAAATTTTAGGGCAGAGTTTGAAGATTACTCTTTGGCGACAGGCCTAAATGATAAGCCGGCAGCAGTACAAGCTGCCACATTAAGAAGATTGATGGGTGCAGAATGTCTTCACATTTATAAGCATAGTTTAACTCTTACAGAAGAACAGAGGACTGATATTAAGGCTATTTTGGATGCTTTGGAAGCTTTTTTCAGACCGCATAAGAATGTTATATATGAAAGATATCTTTTTGGCAGCTGCACACAGGAAGAAGGAGAGACGATAGACGCCTTTGTAACACGCTTAAAGGAAAGGGCAGCAAGTTGTGACTATGGGTCCCTGAGAGACAAACTCATCTGAGTCAAAATAGTTTTGGGAGTTGCCAAGGAAAGTACACACCGCTGTTTATTAAGGGAACATGGTTTAACCTTGCAATTAGCCATACTGGCGTAGCAGGCTAATGGAGCCTGCTACGAGCCTGGTGCCTGAGTGGCATAGCAGGCTAATGCCTCCTATTAAGGCAGCATTTAACATCCAGCTGCCTGCAATTACTGCGAGTTCTAATCTCACCAGGCTCAAGGTTGACTCAGCCTTCCATCCTTTCTAAGGTGGGTAAAATGAGGACCTGGTTTGTGGGGGCAATAAGCTGACTTTGTATAAATATACAAAGTATGAAGGCTATTGCTTAACACATTGTAAGCCACCCTGAGTCTCCAGAGAAGGGCGGCATATAAATATAAATAAATAAAAATAAATAAATAAATAAATAGAAATATGTCGGACTATTGAACTTACAGATAAATGGCTGATGGTGTTGGAGTGAGATAAACAGACCAACTGTGTTAATGTAGCTTACAAGCACCAGTCAACCGTGAGGAATCATCAGCAACAGCAGCAATTCAAACAGAATCCTCGCAATTTGTCAGCAGATAACCACACACCATGTAAATACTGTGATAATGTGCATGCACATGGGAAAGATCGGTGTCCAGCGTATGGTAAAATCTGTAGGGTGTGTGGGAGGCTGAACCATTTTGCTGGGGTGTGTCTGGCAGCAAGGAAGTTGCATATGGTCGAGCAAACGTCAGATTTAGAGGATGTATCGCTGTTCACCACTGATGTGATCTATACGAAAGAATGCATTGGTGCAGTACATTCAAAGGGCAAAAAGTGGTTTATTAATCTTAAATTTAATGATATAACTCAATCTTGTCAGTTGGACTTGGGGGCAACGTGCAATGTGATGAGCCTAAAGGACAAAAGGAAATTGGCACCTGAGACACCCCTTCAGCCTAGTAGTGCCACATTGAAGTTATATTCGAGGGAACTGATGGAGTCACTAGGTTTATTTTACACAGAGTGTAACATACGTGGGGTTACTCATAAATTGGAATTTGAAATTGTGGATGTAGATCAAAAGCCATTACTGTCAGGCTCAACGTGTGAGCGTTTGGGACTGATGCGATTTACCATTCCGAGGGACTTACATAATATTGACACCTATTCCTCCAAAGCCTTGGGAAGGCCACTGATAAGCACCAAGTCCTCCAAGTTTATAGGGAGGTGTTTGAGGGCTCTATTTCATCTGTTCCTGGAGAGGTTCATTTTCAACTTGATCCCGCTGTCTCTCCAGTACAAAGTGCCCCGCGTAATGTCCCTATAGCCATTAAGTCACAGGTTAAAGCACAGTTGGATATTTATTTATTTATTTATTTATTGTATTTATATACCGGTTTACTCCCAGGGGACTCAGGGCGGTGTACAGTCAAATGATAAAATACATATAATACAAATATTTTAAAGATTGATTAAAATACAATTAAATAATTTGGTCTTGAACCTAAAATTAAAACACTAAATTTATGAGATTAAGATTTAAAAATTTAAGAGCAGTTTTAGAAGGGGTTAGTCCAGGCCAGCCTGCTGGAATAGAAACGTCTTGAGGGCACGGCAGAAAGCGCGAAAGATCTGGGATTGTCCGTATCTCCGGGGGGAGCTTGTTCCATATGGTGGGTGCCCCCACAGAGAAGGCTCTCCCCCGGGGGCTGCCAGTCGACAATGTTTGACCGACGGCACCCTGAGAAGCCTCTCTCTATGGGAGCATACTGGTCAGTGAGAGGCTACTGGTGGCAGGAGGCAGTCTCGTAGATACCCCAGTCCTAAGCCATGGAGTGCTCTAAAGGTGGTGACCAAAACCTTGAAGCGCACCCGGAAGAACACAGGTAGCCAGTGCAGCTCCCGCAGGAGGGGTATCACATGGGAGCGCCATATCCCTCCCATAACGACCCGCGCGGCCACATTCTGGACCAACTGGAGCCTCCAGGTGCTCTTCAAGGGGAGCCCCATGTAGAGACTGTTGCAGTAGTCCAGTCGGGAAATGACGAGGGCATGAGTGACTGTATTTAACGAGTCCCAATTCAGAAAGGGACGCAACTGGCGTATCAGGCGAACCTGATAGAAGGCTCCCCTGGCCACAGCCATCAGGTGCTCTTCTAAAGACAGCTGTGAGTCCAGAAGGACACCTAAGTTGCGAGCCCTATCTGTGGGGGCCAATGACTCGCCCTCAATAGTCAGTGATGGTGCCAACTGACTATATCGGGATGTCGGAAACCACAGCCATTCAGTCTTGGATGGGTTGAGCTTGAGTCTGTTCCTTCCCATCCAGATCCGTTCAGCCTCCAGGCACCGGGACATCATTTCAAGGGCATATTGGGTGGTCCGGGGTGGAGATGTACAGCTGGGTGTCATCAGCATACTGGTGGTACTTTACCCCAAAACTACGGATGATCTCGCCCAGCGGCTTCACAAATGTTGAACAGAAGGGGCGAGAGAACCGATCCCTGTGGCACCCAACATACAAGGGGCCTCGGGGTCAATCTCTGCCCCCCTGTCAACACAGACTGCGACTGGTCAGAGAGAAAGGAGGAGAACCACCATAACATGGTGCCCCCCACTCCCAACTCTTCCAGCCAGTGCAGCATGATACCATGGTTGATGGTATCAAAAGCCGCTGAGAGATCTAATAGGACCAGGACAGAGGAATAACCCCTGTTTCGAGCCCTCCAGAGATTATCGACCAATGCGACCAATGCCGTTTCTGTGCTGTGTCCAGGCCTGAAGCCTGACTGGAACGGATCGAGATAAGCCGATTCATCCAGGTACTGAGGAAGTTGTCATGCCACCACACTCTCAACAACCTTCGCAACAAAGCGAAGGTTGGAGACTGGATGGTAATTAGCCAATACTGCCGGGTCCAGGGAAGGCTTCTTGAGGAGAGGTCTCACCACCGCCTCTTTCAAGGCAGCAGGGAAAACACCCTCATTCAGAGAAGCATTTATAATCCCCTGGAGCCAGCCTCGTGTAACCTCCCGAGAGGCCAGCACCAACCAGGAGGGACACGGATCTAATAAACATGTGGTAGCATTCAGCTTGCCCAGTATCCTGTCCACGTTTTTGGGAGTCACAGAATCAAACTCTTCCCAGATGATATTCTCAAGACCTGCCTCTATCCTCCCTCCCGAATCTACTATGTCAGAGTCCAGGTGTTCCTGAATCTGAGCGATTTTATCAAACAGATATTGAACAAAATCTTCAGCTTTACCCTCCAAGGGGTCCTCCCATGCTTCCTGAGAGAGTAGAGAGCGGGTCACCCTAAACAGGGCAGCTGGGCGGTTTTCTGATGATGCAATAAGAGCGGAGAAATAATTACATTTTGCCGCTTTTATCGCCACTAGGTAAGTCTTAATATGAGATCTTACCAGTGTTCGGTCAGATTCAGATCGGCTGAACTTCCAACTGCTCTCCTGGTGTCTTTTCTGATGCTTCATCTCCCTCAGCTCCTCAGTGTACCAAGGAGCCAAGCGAGATCGGTGTTGAGTCAGAGGCCGCAAAGGCACGACTTGATCCAAGGCTCCGGCAGCCTCCCTTTCCCAGGCGGCCACCAGGTCCTCAGTCGAGTCGTGTGCCAGAGCCTCAGGAAAAGGCCCAAGCTCCATCTGGAACCTATCTGGGTCCATCAGGTGCCTGGGGTGGAACCACTTTATCAGTTCTGCCTCCCTGCGGCAGGGTGTAGCGTTTTGAAGGTCAAAGTGAAGGAGGGAGTGATCTGACCATGAGAAAGGCTCAATCGCTATATCCCCTATCTCAAGATCACTCAGCTACTGACCAGAGACAAAAACTAGGTCCAGCGTGTTTCTCTCCATGTGAGTAGGGCCATGAAATAACTGGGTCAGGTCCATGGCCATCATGGAAGCCATGAACTCCTGGGCCACCTCAGACGTCTCACCGATGGATGGTAGATTGAAATCCCCCATAAGTATAAGTCTAGGGGTATCAACCGCCACCGTGGCTATAACGTTGAGTAGCTCAGGCAGGGCCGTTGCCACATAGCAGGGAGCCAGGTATGTAATCAGCAAGCCCATCTGCACCCCATGACCCCATTTCACAAGGAGGGACTCACATCCGGCCGTCTGAGGAACAGTGGCCTCCCTCAGACCAAGACCTTCTTTAATAATAACTGCCACCCCTCCACCCCTCCCCTGTGATCTTGGCTGATGAAATGCCCGGAAACCGGGTGGGCATATCTCTACGAGGGGGACCCCTCCCTCCTGGCCCAGCCAGGTCCCGCCAGTCCGCTCCCCCCTCTTGGACAAGATCACAGATGAGGGGGGCTTTATTTACCACGGACCTGGCATTGCACAGCATCAGCCAAAGGTCCAGGGCCTGAGGGACTGTGCAACCTGGGGAACAAGAAGAGCATTGGGGGCTGGAGTATGCCACCACTAGAAGACAGCTAGTGCGTACTCCTGTAACATGATATGGTCCCCTACTCCCGCCATATCTGCCCCTCCCATCTACAGTACTGATGTAATGTCTATCGACAGCACAAGCTCTAACCCCATCTTTGACCCCGGATTTTGCATCTTCCCCATCGCGCTCTTCAGCCGGACTAGACCCCGTCTCCTGCAGATTAACCCCTGAACCCATACAATCCGCCCCCCTCCCGGGAGGTCCCCCAGCCTCCTTATTTACATTAGAAACCACCCTCCTCCCAGATCCCTTTAAAATAGAGTTTGAAAAACTATCTAAAAAACCCCAAAGCTTCCGGTTCTTAGCAAACCACCTCTCGGGGTTCCAAAACCCATCTTTGAGGGCAGCCCTAGGTAACTAAGAGGGCCAAACCTGCGAGAGGGGGGAATCTCGCAGTGTGAGGAGTTCCGTTTTTGAGTACATCAGAGGAGAGATAGAATTGGAAGCTATGAAAGGCTATTTTCTTAAGGTGTTAAAGATGGTTTAAATAGATGGTTAAGACAGAAAGGGTGAGGTAGATAGTTGTACAAGGAAGCCAGTATACTAGAGCATCGGAATACCATCGCCCTCTCACGGTGATGAGAAGTCTTGTGATTAAATAAGTTAGTCCAGAAGGGGATGAGAGTTTTAATGACTGCCCTCTCACGGCGATCAGTCTAGATGAAGCAACTATGAAGCAGAGGGACATATGGTTTCAGTAGCTGAGCCAACCGACTGGATAAGTAATATGGTGGTGATTAGGAAGTTGGAAAAGATCCGAATTTGCATCGATCCTAAGTTTTTGAATATGGCCTTGAAACGATTGCATTACCCAATGCCAATGTTAGAGGATGTTTTGCACAAGCTGCCTAAGGCAGTTTTTACACTTGTTGATGTCAGGGATGCCTTCCTACAGTGCAAACTGGACGAAGAGAGCAGTTATATGACTACGTTTTGGACTCCTTGGGGCAGAAAGAGGTGGCTTAAACTGCCCTTTGGTGTCTCTGTAGCACCAGAAACGTATCAAACGAAGTAGCATGAATTATTGAGTGGCCTCAGTGGACAACATTCTTGTAGTTGAGCCTATAGCGGACAACATTCTTGTAGTTGGGTGTGGTGACACTGATGACAAAGTGGAGCATGATCACGATGGGAAATTAATGGCACTATTGGAGCGGTGTAAGCAGGTGAAGCTGAGGCTCAGCGTAAAGAAGCTGCAGTTTAAGGTGCGAGAAGTCCGCTTTCATGGACATATCTTAACATCACAAGGGTTAAAAGCAGACCCAGACAAGATCAGAGCTATTGTGAATATGCCACTGCCTACTAATGCTAAAACAGTGCAGAGATTCATTGGCTTTGTAACATATCTAGCAAAATTCTTGCCAGACTTATCTGAGGTGTGCCAGCCATTGAGACGTCTATTGGATAAAGACGCAGTTTGGCACTGGCTCCCTAAACATGATCAGGCAGTGCAAGAGATAAAACGCTTGGTTACTACCGCTCCAGTATTAAAATACTATGATGTCACAAAGACGGTTACTATTCAAAGCGACTCAAGTAAGAATGGTCTGGGATGCTGCTTGTTATAAGAAGGTCAGCCAGTTGCATATGCACCCAGAGCGCTTTCGCCAGCAGAGTTAAACTATGCTCAGATTGAGAAAGAATGTTTAAGTATTGTATTCGCGTGCCAGCGTTTTCATTGTTACTTTTATGGTAGAGATATAATTACAGTTGAAACTGATCACAAACCATTAATAACTATATTCAAAAAGCCTCTTCTGTGTGCCCCTAAGCGTTTGCAAAGCTTGATGCTCAGTTTACAACATTATAATCTGGATGTCATTTTTAAACCAGGACGTGAAATGTACATCAGCGACACTCTGAGTAGAGCCACAGTAGATCAGACAGCTACGGGAGGAGAACATGAATACCAGACGGTTTGTTGGCTGCGACAGGAACAAACATGTTTTGCTGAAATTAACCAAGCAGATTATTTTAATGTTACGAATCAGCGGTTACAGCAGTTGAGGCAACATATGGACGCTGGTGTGGCCCTACAGACATTAAAGAATATCGTGCTGAGTGGGTGGCCGGATGTGAAAGAGGCAGTTCCCCTGACTGTAAGGGAATACTGGTACTTCAGAGATGAGATTGCTGTACAAGATGGCATTCTGTATAAGGGTCCAAGAGTTATAGTGCCAAAGTTATTGAGACCAGAGATGTTATTGCGCATCCATTCAAGCCATATTGGTGGGGAGGCATGCTATAGACAAGCCCGTGACACATTGTACTGACCGAATATGCGAGGCGAAATTGAGGATTTTGTCAGTAATTGTACCATCTGTAATGAATATGCATATCGGCAACAGAAAGAATCTATGATGTCACACGAGATACCATCCCGACCCTGGCAGATCATTAGTATGGACTTGTTTAATTATGCAGGGAAAGAGCACTTGATAATAGTGGACCACTATTCTGACTTTTGGGAGATTGACCTCCTTCCAGACCTTTCAGTTGAGACCACCATCAAGAGATGTAAGTCTCAGTTTGCACGTTATGGGCAACCAAATATAGTTATTACAGATAATGGTCCTCAATTTGCAAGTCTGCAATTCAAGAAATTTGCTGCTGAATGGGAGTTTGATCATATTACTTCATTGCCATGTCATCCGCAAGCGAATGGAAAAGCCGAATCAGCTGTAAAGATTGCTAAGAACTTATGTAGGAAAGCATTTGGCGAAAGTAGCGATCCGTGGAGGGCTATTTTACATTGGAGGAATACGCCAACCGAAGGTATGGACAGTAGCCCAGCATAAAGATTAATGTCACGGAGATTAAAGACGTCCTTACCCGTGGCAAATAAGTTGCTTGAGCCCATGGTGATACATGGGGACCCAGAAAGGCTACGACAGAAGAGGCAAGTGGCGAAGACCAAATATGATAGATCTGCAAGAGACCTGCCAGAGCTAAGGGTGGGAGAGCGAATTTGGATGAGACCACTGCCTGGAGATCAGACTGGCCGTTGGGAAAGGGGTACCTGTTTACAACAAGTGGCACCTTGCTCCTATTTGGTGGAGGTTGGAGGAACCCGATATCGGCGGAACCGTGTGGACTTGCGTGTGGCTGAGCAACCAGACTCCTCACATTCAGTGGGTGGGTCAGAGCCAGTTGCTAAGCCAAACCTACTTAAGGATAATAATGAATGCCCGTCAGACATTGATGACAGTCCTGAGCTAGTTGGTGTGTCTGGTGATAGTCAAACATCCGAAGCCTCAGAAAATGGTGAGCGAAGAGATCTGGCTGGCATGAGAGAGCGAAGAGATCTGGCCTGTGTGAGAGAGCCAGGCGTGAGAGAACCAGTCGTTACTAGGAGTGGTAGATGTTCATGTCCCCCTGATAGACTCAATTTGTAGAAAGGGTTGCTGTTATTAGAAAAGGGGAGATGTTATGGGGTTGTGTTTGCTTTTAATCTTTATTTCTATGTGCCTCTATGAGGTGTTTCTGGTTCCTGGGTGTTCCCTTTGAAGACGCTTTATAAGCGTCGTTAGTTACTTTTACATCACAATAAAAGCTTATCTGAAACAGCTGCCTCCAGAAGTTGTGGGTGCTCCATCACTAGAGGTTTTTAAGAAGAGACTGGACAAGCATTTGAGCCGGATGGTATAAGGTCTCCTGCCTTGAGCGGGGGAGTTGAACTAAGACCTCTGAAATCCCTTCCAACCCTGTTTTCTGTATTACTGAAGTAGTACAACTTTCCTTCCAAGAGCTGAACTCTGATGGTTTCTATTTTTCTGTTCCTAGGAATTTTTCTTCATGTTGCAATGCAGGTCAGCAACCTGGAATGTTGCACAGAAATGCTTTTCGAAGGACTCCTCCTTTACCACGGGGTAGATTCAATGGCATTACAGGACCAGCATACCAACAACTAGAAGAGTCCAAAATCTTGGATCAGGATACAGGACCTTCTCAAGGGTAAGTAGGAGAAGACGAGGGAAACCGGTCTGCTATTGAGAATTATACTGAAGGAAGGCATGTGGAAATGAAAGAATGAATACTTTTTAATGAAATCCACATGTACATTTGACAGAACTCTCTTCAAATTGTGCCCATGATGGATTCAATTCAAACTTAGTTGCGTTTAGACTCAGTTTGCCAATATTAGTGGGACTGGATCTGTGACACTCTATTTTATTGATTTTACTTACATTTTGTAGTTTTTAACTGCCTATCTTCCTTAGAGATTTTAGTAAAACATTAAGAAGAAAATCCACTAATTAGTACTTACACACTAAAAGATATGGTTAGGCAATTCCATTATCAAGATCAAGTGAAGTGCCACAAAGCTTTTCACCAGGCAAGATATTATGCAATAAAGGGAAAAAAAGAAAAGAAACTAGGAAGAAAGTCCCAAAATTAGAGGTTTAGAATACAGTATGTTAGTATATGAGTAGACTTAATCAAACTCAGATGGATCTTGGAATCCATTTGCTCTATCCAGAAGTTTCAAAACATGACTCTAGAAAACATTCTAGAAAGTAGATCAATAGAGAATCACTGATTAATATTAATATTTGGGTTGTTGGTTTTCATAAGGCACTGAGATTTCTCTTTGATCTTTTGTCATTGTTAGTCATAGTAATCGTTTGGAACCACTTATCTCAAAAACTACGATTGTCTAGATAAATCTATTTTCAATTAGGAAATCTCAGCATAATGCAAGTATCCAAATTTCAGTAGCCTCTACCTGAAGAACAAAGCAAGCAATTGCCCCAAATTTAACCTAAATCCTCTGCCACTTTTCCATGGACCTTCCCCTATCTCTGCAGTAACTCTAGCTCTTTTAAGAACTGCTGGGGAGATGCCCAATATGGTTATGCTCCATTGGCCTGAAGTTTGTTTGGGTTTTTTTTTAAAAAAAAAATTTGTATACCGCCCTTCTCCCGAAGGACTCAGGGCGGTGAACAGCCATGAATAAAAAGCACATACATACAGAATTTAAAATAGAATAAAATGAATTAAATCAATTTGGCTGAGACTATTTAAAATACCCAATAATTTAAAAAAACCAATTTAAAAGTTACATTTAACAGGGAAAAAGATTTAGGCCAGGCCTGCTTGATGAAATAGAAAAATCTTAAGTGCGTGGCGGAAGGTGCGCAGATCCAGGATCGTCCGTATCTCCGGGGGGAGCTCATTCCAGATCGTAAGTGCCCCCACAGAGAAGGCTCTCCCCCTGGGGGCCGCCAGTCGACATTGTTTGGCCGACGGCACCCGGAGGAGCCCCTCTCTATAGGAGCGTACTGGCCGGTGGGAGGCTATTGGTGGTAGCAGGCGGTCCCATAAATAACCAGGCCCTAAGCCATGGAGCGCTCTAAAGGTGATAACCAAAACCTTGAAGCGCACCCAGAAGACCACCGGGAGCCAGTGCAACTCGCGCAGGAGAGGTGTTACATGGGAACACCACGTCGTTTCCATAACTACCCGTGCGGCCGCACTCTGCACCAGTTGGAGCCTCCGAGTGCTCCTCAAGGGGAGCCCCATGTAGAGAGCACTACAGTAGTTCAGACGAGAGGTGATGAGGGCATGAGTGACTATGCGTAAAGAGTCCCGATCTAGAAAGGGGCGCAATTGGCAAATCAGGCGAACCTGATGAAAAATCCTCCCGGTCACGGCCGTCAGGTGCTCTTCTAAAGACAGCCGTGAATCCAGGAGGACGCCCAAGTTGTGTGCCCTCTCTGCGGGGGCCAATGATTCGCCCCCGATAGTCAGCGATGGCACCAGCTGACTATATCGGGACGTCGGGAACCACAGCCACTCGGTCTTGGATGGGTTGAGTCTGAGCCTGTTCCTCCCCATCCAGATCCGCACGGCCTCCAGGCACCGGGACATCATTTCAAGGGCATCATTGGGGTGGTCTGGGATGGAGATGTACAGCTGGGTGTCATCAGCGTACTGATGATATCTCACCCCAAAACCACGGATGATCTCGCTGACTTTTCCCTTTTCAAAAGCTGCAATGTTACGAATAAAAACTGAGTACACCCAATGAAGAAACTTAACAGAATTGTACTCCCAACAGCAAACATTTCTCCTTGCAGGAGACCAACTAGGTTTGGAAGGATGAAAGTTTGCCATGGCCTGCCCACAATGGAGAAAGACAAGACATAAGCATTGAGGCAGATTGGAAATTCAGTGGTTCCATTTAGATTTGTGGTTTGGGATCTGGAGGTGGAAGAATTAAATTTGAGCCACTCTGCTTTGAAAACATAACTTCAACTGCAGGATATAATTCAAGAGCCTTGGATAGTACAGTGGTCTAAAGCACCCTGTTATTAACACAGCTGCCTGCAACTATTGCAGGTTCGAATCTCACCAAGGCTCAAGGTTGACTCAGCCTTCCATCCTTTCTAAGGTAGGTAAATTGAGGACCCAGTTTGTGGGGGCAATAAGCTGACTTTGTATAAATATACAAAAAGTATGAAGGCTATTGCTTAGCACATTGTAAGCCGCCCTGAGTCTCCGGAGAAGGGCGGCATATAAATCAATTTTTTTTTAAAAAAATGAGGGAATTATCAAAACTCCTGCAACTTCTTCATTTGTAGGGGAACAGGGCACAATAACAACTGGGGTAGTCTCGCTGATAGGGGACCTCACGCCTGAAAAGCACCAGCAGGATGAGTGAAGAACTCTCAGGCTTCTCAAAATCCAAGAGTGACACATTGCAGTTCTTCTAAGGGATTTCCTTTATTGTTCCTCACTTCTAGACAGAAACCTTGAAAAACTAAAGCTACTTGCAACCTGAAACATACACTCTGGGAACCCTTAGGGAGGAACTGTCTTCACCCACTTTCTCCCACACAGTCTAAACTATGCTGTCTTTTGCTACTCTAAAATTCATTCTTTCTCTCCTGGGAAAATCCAGTTAGCAATTCAATCACAAGGACAGCCTAGCAACCTCCTAACTGTATAAGAAAGATTGTATAAAGTTCACATAATGAACCAATGCAGAAAATATCCCCCTTGTGTTCTGACTTAAAAATAACAATGATAACAACTGATTCAAATTGAAACTTTAGTTTTACATATTCTGAAGACACGGCCTAAAAAGACATATAGTAAAAAATTAGTCATTGACTTGCCAGGATTTCCAAAACCATAATCTCATATGTCTTCTACTCTCTAAGGCAGGGATCTCCACCTCTGGCAACTTTAAGAGTTGTGGATTTCAATTCCCAGAATTCTCCAGCCAGCATGACTGACTGGGGAACCCTGGAAGTTGACGTCTACAACCCAGTAGTGGGTTCCACTTACCTTCGCTACTGGTTCAAAAGCACTTTGCTCATGCATGGTGCTTCTGCGCATGCGCAGAGCCTTCTGCACGTGCACAGAGCATCCGTGATGACATCGAGTGGGTGGGTGGGGCCTCCCGCCGCCACCACTACCAGTTTGCCCGAACCAGGATGAACCGGTAGAAACCCATCACTACTACAACCCTAAGGTATGGCTTTCTAAACTGCCAACCCTGGCATGCCTTCTTTAAACATCACTCTCTTGTTGCAATCATGCAGATGAGGCCAATCCTTGAGCATAAAGCCCTGAGGTTGTGGATTGATGGCACTGTCCTGTGTAAGAGAGAAGAAAGGTCTCATGAAAGAAGTTTGTTTCCTCAGAAATAATTTAAGGCAGATCAATACCAGACATTTAGGCATGTTGACTGGCATGGTTCCATGTCTTCAAAAGTTTCCCAAAGTGGTTCCTGAGAAGGCAAGTGTAAGCAGGCAAGCTAAGAACCACAGAAAGAAACCTAGGTTGGTGCAGGCTAGTTGGCACAAAAAAAGTTTCAGAACTAATTGAAGCTGCCAAGTGGAGAAAGCTTGGCAAATGGCAACAGAGATGGTCCAGAGTCTGGCGTTGTGAAAGAACCATTCAGAGTTGAGTAACTATGCCAGATGGGGCAGGTGTGCAGCCTGGAAGCTGTGAAAGGAGCAGGATGAGACATTCATAGTTGTTCATTGGGCCATTTTGGCCAAAACCTGTTGGATTGTCATCACATGGCAGGCACAAAGGCCTGCAGGCTGGCACCAGCAAAGAGGCAAATGTGGACATACAAGCCAGCAGGCAGGCACATGAGCAAGAAATGACATATGCATCCATTCAGCAGATTCCTTAGATCAACTACACAGATGTCATGATGGGGCACACATGGCATGCAATTGGAAAGAGGGCAGCCTTGGAAAGTCGGTATCACACAATATTTTTTAGGCCTGATTAAAAATACGGGAGAGTCCTTGAACCTTCAAGTATTGAATGAATAAAGTTGAATATTTGAAAACTGCCCCCAACTATATACATCGTAACAATCAGAGCTGTAAGCCTGGAGCATTGTAGAGAAATAATTAAACAACTAACAAAAACATCAACAGAAGCAGAATGAGGAGACTCACTTGTTCTTAGGATTCAGTTTGGATACTCTAGACGCATGAGAATTATTTCCAGAAACATAAGTTACTTCACTCACTCAGGGTCCAGGAAGCTAAAAGGCATTAACGTAATGTGGGCTCTGTTGGGCATTATCTTGGATGGATGAATGTTCTTGATGCTTGTGAGCAAATCTGGATTGATCCTGCCATCTCAAGTCCTACAGTTCACATCTTCAGAGAGGTAAACATAAATAGATGTCCCATTATCTCTGCTTAGTTACCCCAAACCTCAGCTAGAAAAGTCCTTCTTTCTGCGCTCATTAAGGAGAGAGTTTAAGACTTCTTCTAAGGCAGGGGTCACCAACCTTTTGGACCTCAGGGACCACTAAATTCATAATTTTAAATCCCACGGACCACTAATATAATCTGCCTAATGACTGGCTGGGTGGGCGTGGCTAGGTGGTCATGTGACTGTATGGGCGTGGCCAACTCAATGTCACTCACGTTGAGGAGCACCTTGCCAGCCTCTATTCACTCCTTCTCTCCCAGCCACTCCTCGCCTGCCCGCCCGGGCTACTTAGGGCCCCAACAGGAAGCAGTTGTTGGAGCTAAGCAGCTACCATGAGAAAGAGTTGGCAAAACAGCTCAGTTCAAATTGGATCTGACTGAGAAGGAGGCTTAGCAGAAGCACCTCATTGAGGACTATGATCGTAGGCTTTCCAAGCAGAGGGAACACCTGCAGGAGTGCAAGGCCAGGTACCAGCGCCTGGAGGCTCAGCGGGCTGAGATGGTCAGTCAGAACAAGGTCATCTGGCTCTTCGCCACCAGTGGCGCTTCCCTCCAGCCTTCACCCAAAGCCCCACACCAGGAGGCTGAAGCAGACCCCAAGTTGGAATTTCTGCCCCTCTCTGCCCAACACAAAAAGACCCCAAAGGGGGAGACTCTCTGCAGCAACACAAACATTCATTGCATGTATCCGGCCCAAGGGCTGTAGTTTGAGGACCCCTGATTTAGTGCAATATAAAAAATGCAAATAATTTTTCTACGGACCACCAAAATTTTCTCGCGGACCACCAGTGGTCCACGGACCACCAGTTGGTGACCGCTGTTCTAAGGGACCTTCTCTGACTTTAACTTCCATATCTGGTCAAAAAGAATCTCCTTCATTTTCATCTGTCACTCATCTTCTGTTTTCTGGAAAATCCTAACCAGCTCATCCTTCCACTACTGCAGTAAAATACTGAATATTGTTTCCATTCATATTCTTTCAACCTAGGTTTACAATGCCAGCCAAATACTTTGCATAAATGTCATCACAATGTCCTCCAGAAATGCAGCATAAACCAAACAGAAACTCCTCCTACATCACAGGAGATATTCCACAAGAAAAAAGTATCTGGCATTAATCAGTAATGAGCTTGGTGGCCTCTAGAATAGCTCCAACATGATGCTGGTTATTCTACATTGGCTTGTTCAGTGTATGGTTGATTTCAGTTTGCTCAACCAGACTGCTTGAGATGCTGCTGGATAGATGAGCATCTGCTATAAGAACCTTGGTGGCGCAGTGGCTAGAGTGCAGTATTCCAGCCTACTTCTGCTGATTACTGACTGCCAGCAGTTTGGCAGATTGAATCTCACCAGGCTCAAGGTTGACTCAGCCTTCCATCCTTCCGAGGTGGGTAAAATGAGGACCCAGATTGTTGGGGGCAAAAGGCTGACTCTGTAAACCACTTAGAGAGGGCTGTAAAGCACTGTGAAGCAGGAAATAAGTCTAAGTGCTATTGCTATTGCTACACTGAACTCCACAGTACTCCAGCATCAAAGTCCAGAACTGTCTGTTTCTCCTACAGCATCCTACAAGATTTTGGATGATCCTGGGATAAGTACTATTTCCCCTGTGTTCGTTATAAAAGGATACCATTAGTACCTTTATCTGGGTCTACCAGATCTGGACTACAAAAATCATGGCACTCACTAGTTAAAAGCCAAGATAGATAAAATCCTAATGTCTTGTGGTCCTCTAATGGTTATCCAGATTTTTGCAGCCCAGATCTGATAGTCTTTTTTTAAAAAATAATTTTTAATAAAAAAGGCACAATCTTAACAAAAAGATGGCATACTTACTGGGTAATCCTTTGACTTCTGGCCATAATGAAGCCCAGACTTACTGTCATAAGTCCAGGCACCCATGTGACTGGCCCTGATGTTGTGAGGGTTGTTTTTTTTTTTTTTTGTAATGGTTGATAAATGAAGACTGTAATTGTTAAATGAATAAATGTATTCTTACGGGTGCTTTTTGCCAGAAGCCAGCTGAAACTGGCCAAAACATCGTAAATCGTAGTCATATGACGACCTCACACTGCAACCAGCCATACAGGTGATCTTGGTGATCATGTGACCATGGGGTGATGTGCAGTCATTGGATCTCTGGAACTAGGTTGTTAGGCTTTGGAGGGCCCATTGTAACTTTGAACAGTCGTTAAGCAACCAGTCGTTAAGCAAGGAATACTTGTATAGACTAGACACATTTCTTGTGTCCAGCTGTTTAATTTTAAGTAGTAATATATATCTGGTAACTATGTAAGAGGGATGTGGTGGCTCAGTGGCTAAGATGCTGAGCTTGTTGCTTGAAAGGTTGGGAGTTCAGCGGTTCAAATCCCTAATGCCGCGTAATGGGGTGAGCTCCCGTTACTTGTCCCAGCTTCTGCCAACCTAGCAGTTTGAAAGCACGTAAAAAATGCAAGTATAAAAATAGGGACCACCTTTGGTGGGAGGGTAACAGCATTCCGTGTGCCTTTGGTGTTGAGTCATGCCGGCCACATGACCATGGAGATGTCTCCGGACAGTGCTGGCTCTTCGGCTTTGAAACGGAGATGAGTAACACCCCCTAGAGTCGGGAACGACTAGCACATATGTGCGAGGGGAACCTTTACCTTTAATATTTATGTACCCTACTTGCTATAAGGAGATATTCCTTCAGGAATCCTGTTCCCGGGCCATTTTGGTTGCCCTAGAATTAATTTTTTATTTCTTTGCTTTGATGTTTAATGCGAAATAAAAAGAAAGAAGGACCATGTATGCACTAAAACTCAGCTTCTCTTAGATCAAATACACCAGAGTCTTTTCAGCAGAGAAAAACAATCCTCTTAGATGAGGCTCACAGACAATGTATTTAAAATTCTTCATGCCTCAATAGATTCCAAATTTCTGGAATATAATTTAACATCACATTCACATCTTTGACCCTTATTTCTTTTCCCAATGCACTATTTACAACCTTATGAATATTAAATCAAAAGGTGTCAACATAGAACAGGCCCTAAACATATTTTTTCAATTATACCATCAGACTTATATTTTGACCTTTATTGCTTCCTGGAACTCAAGCAATTTATTTCAAAAACCATTATGGGCACCCCTGGAAAGTTATTATCTTTCCTCTTTAATAGTTTAGCAGGGCCTTGGTTCTTATTTTACTCATAACTCAGTTGCTTTTCCCATATCAAAAGCTTTAAAACACATTTTGGAATCTGTTGAGAAGGTGAGTCAGATTTGATCTCATGAAAACTTGACATTATAAGATAAACCGACCCTGAACATTGCTGACAAACCATTCTTCTGGAATTAATGGACAAAATAGACATTAACACTTTGGACCAGCTCATAGTTAATTAAAACTTTTTAATGTTTCCCAACAATAACTTGGATGATGTAAGGTTGTGAATGACAACAGATACAATTAAAACCCCTTGTTGCTGAATCTAGAGTTAATTTCCATTTTCAGTGAAAATGTTTATTAAGAGTTGTGGTTAATTCACAATATGGAATTGGACTATCCTATTTCAAAATATCAATGGGCGATGGTCATTAAAGGACATTTGGAAATGAGAACAGCCAAGAAATTTTCCATTGAGCATAGAAAGGTTGCTGAAGTCAAAGTGATGGAATGACATGAAGGTATAGAATAGATGGTACCTGGCTCAACAGTAGCGTCCGTGAGAGGGATCTAAGTGTCTTAGTGGACAATCACTTAAGTATGAGCCAGCAGTATGCCCAAAAAAAGCCATGATTTTGATCACCATGTTACAAAAAAAGATGCTAAGATCCTAGAAAGAGTACAGAGAAGAGGAACCAAGATGATAAGGGGATCTGGAGGCTAACTCATAAATGAACAGACAAGGGAATGAAGTATGTTTAACCTAACAAAAAGGAGTTTTAGGAATGACATGATAACAGTCTTCTAGTACTTGAGGGGCAGTCACAGACAAAAGAAGGTTGACTTATTCACCAAAGAATGAGGGGAGGACAAAAAGCAACAGGTGGAAATGCCTCAGAGGGAGATCCAATTGGCAGTGAGAACAATTAATCAATGGAACAGTTTGCTCCCAGGAATTGTGGGTGCTCCTTTGCTGGAGGTTTTCAAGAAACGATTGAACAGTCATTTGTCAGGGATGCTGTAAGGAATCCTGCCTAGAAGATTTCCAAGGTTTCTTCCACCCTATGATTGCATGATGTTCTAACATCAAAGCACCTGTCGTGTTGACTTGTCTCTTATAAACTAATGATTCTCATATATTTTCCTTCTTAGGTTATCTCCTGGTTTAAAAACATCACAGAACGCTTCAATAAATATGCAACTGCCTTCAAAAGAAACAAGCTCTTATTTCAATAGCACGGCTCCAAGAAACATGGTGGGCTACTCATCGCCAAGAGCCAATTCTGTCCCCATCATCCCTTCAGTGGGCTTAGATGAAGCCTGCATGCAGACTCAAAACATTTCAGATATCACAGGCATCAAATGGTGCAAAAACTCCTATTCCACTGAAATGGTCAATATGAGTGCCCCAGCCAGCAGCTGTCTTATTGCAGAACAACAAGAAGTCAAACTATTGTTAGAAACTGTCCAGGAACAGATCCGAATTCTGACCGATTCAAGGAGGTCAGGCAACTTTGATCTTTCCAAGGTCAAGGCAGAAAATAGTAGGAGTGGAAACACGGCTTTTCTGCCCATGAGCCCAGTTGCAAAATCGGAGCGAGAGGAGGCACAGTCTGTCTTAAAAAGTGAACCGAAAAGAGACTTGGCATCGATCAAGTGACTTTGACCTGGGGGGGATGGGTGGGTGGGTAAGATGGGGGGAGGGGGCTGTATGGTTCTGTGCATTTGAAGCTTTGCTAACAGGAAAGAGAGGAAATTACAAATTGTTTATATGCATTAATTTAAGAACATCTACTTAGAAGAAACCAAATAGTCTATCGCCCTCATCTCAGTGTTTTTTAACAAAATATTTTTTTAACAGAAAGAGTTACCAGGTGGTATGACCCTTAACTAGAAGTTCTTATTTATTTATTTATTTATTATTATTATTCTTTCTGGTTGGTTTTCTTTCTTCCCTCTGTCCCTTTCTTTCACTTCTGCCCATCTCTCTTCTTTGGCTGTTCCTTCCAAGCCTACATATTCTCCCCGACTTTGTTGACTGAACTGTCAGTGGGATGTTTTCACCTAAATGAAACAGCACTACAGTACAGCTCTTAGTCTCTCTAAATTCCCACTGATTTTGGAGTGTTATATCTGAAAGGTTTTCCACCACTTACAAGGAACTCATGACTTGTAATCCAAATCTTCAAAGTTCCTCAGTAATAATTTGACTCCTTCATTCTCCAGATCTACAATGAACACAGTTGCTAAACCCTAAGCCTTAGGCCACAAATTTGTAATATTAAAACAAATACAAATGACAAAATCAGTGAAATACAACTTTGAGTTGTTTTGTCCAAACCTCTCCAGATTCTATGATTGATACCTCTCACCCCAGCTAGCCATGTTATGTGGGAGATGATGATCAACCCAACCATTATAGCTGAAGCAGAACATCAGAATATTGGCTTAAGCAGAAAACTAAACATTATAAAAGGAACATTTTTGCAAGTAATAAACTATTTGTCTGGGTTAATTAAATTTATTATGAGGATGAGGTTGAAGGGAATTTGGAAAGGGTGTTTCTTTTGTCTTTTGCAAGTGTCTTTTCTCCTAAAATTTGAAGAAAATCCCAAAGGGTAAGGCTAGCAACATTCCTCAGAATGTTCTTTCCCTTCATTAATGCAAATAAACTTTTCTCCTGTATGACTTTCACTGTTTATTGCCACATCAAGATTCACGTTCTAATACTCTAACAAATATAAATATTTTACAACTCCCTTTTCTAACCAGATCACTTGCGTTTGCAATTCCCCAAATGAAAGATTTTTTTTAAAAAAATTGTGAGTTATAATTTAACACCGTGTAGACGATGCCAGATTGAGTAAGACTGTTTTACAATAGATTTTTCTTTTCTTTGTTCCTCTTTCACCTAATCTGGAGAGTTTAATTCAAAAGAAGACTAAGTAGCAAAATTGTTTTATCTTCAGGACCTACTTCTGAGGATTATTATTCTCAGATTGTTTCTTTCACTCTTTAAATTTAAAATCTATATCCTTTGCAAGGAAGGTAAAATGTGGCAAATATGTAGGTTATATTTATATATTATGATTTTTTTTAAAAAAATTAAGAAAGTCCCTTAAACTACAGTATTTTCCAGGAAAGGTATGCTACTTTTACCATGTTGTTCCTACAGGTTACTTGTGAACTCTAAGGAAATTGTTCAAATATATGCATTATCTGTTTTTTAGTTCTTACCCAAGATCCAATTTGTTTCTCTATTAAACATATATTTACAACTGTCAGTTCCATTTCTAATATTCCTGTTAGTGCCAGCTACAGACATGATCCAAAGCTGCTTTGGCCATGTCAAAAAGTAAGGCTTAATTTTCTCACATTATTCCTGATTGCCCTCATGAGGAATTTCATGGGATCCAAGAAAATGGATTAGCCTCTGTGGATTTTTCCACAAACATTGCCACCTCTTGTATACGTTTGAAGTCTTCAGGCATTAATATGTGGTAGAAATATATGGTTTCTTGGGTGTAACTTAGAGACCTTTGGATGTCAAAACCAAGAAATACACTTCCTATGTTTTTTCTCCTTTGCAAAGTCATTAGAAGAATTTACACATTTCCCCATAGAGGCCTCATACTAATTTAACTTCTGAGGTTATGAAAGCACAGGACGGTTATATACTCCCCGCAAATTGTAAGGTCCAGAGCTATCATTCCGATTTGCCCTTAAAGACCTATAAAGTGGCCATTGGTGGTACCCCCAAATCTTAACGGGCCCATTAGCATATATCTGTAGTTGGCTGCTAATTATACACATTGAGCATTCTGCTGAGCCAAAGTGGTTTCAGAAAAAAAGTATTCATTGGTTTGAGGGGATTTCTGGGTGAGCACAGGATCAAGTCCTTATTTTTTTAAAAAATAGTTAAAAAGATAATTTGGGGTTTTCTTAAGCACTTGAAATTTATTTTGTATTGTTTTTATTTAACCACAAACCACACTATGGCATCAGAATAAAGAAGTTGTGTTCAGTAACAGCCTATGTATTAGTACTTTTTTAATTTTATTTTTAAAGAAACAGCTGGTTCAACTGTTATCTATCATATCTCTATCCCTCTCTGTCTCTCTCTTTCACACACACACACATCTATCTATCTATCTATCTATCTATCTATCTATCTATCTATCTATCTATCTATCTATCTATCTATCTATCCATCCATCCATCTCTCTAGCCATCTCTCTAGCCATCTCTCCACCCACCCACCCACCCACCCACCCACCCATACATACATACATACATCTATCGATCTATCGATCTATCGATCTATCCTTTTTAATGCAGAATCATATATCTTAAAATACATGCAGAATGTAGATAAAAAACATTTAAGACTCTGATTCAAAGTCAGAGCATTTGGGGGGGGGGGAGGAATAAATTGTGTTAGCATGATTCCATGTTTTTTCTATAAGTGGAGTCTCCTCATTCTGTTTCCAACCTGAATCTGAAGAAAGCAACATTTGGGCTTTTCTGAAATGAACTGGATAAAAAGATGCTGAAAAGTATGGTTTATTTTTCTCCCAGTTCCACAGCCCTCTGCTATAAAGGTATATATATTTCTAAAAACAGAACACACAAACCACTTGTTTTCTCCCTTTTCAATGTTGACAAAATATCTTGTTCACACAACTTTCTAAAGCTGAAATCTTGTACATGTGTTTTCAATAAAGCCACATCGGAGGGCAAATTTGTACCAGATCCCCACAAAACAACAAGAATGATCTTTATAATACTTTACATCTAGGACCAGGGTCCCTCTTCAGGCTGGATAATTCTTAAGGTTTTCTTGACGACAAATATTGAATTGGCTGGGATGCCTAAGAATGGACACATAAAACATTTTTTGCATCCCAGCTATCTATAAAAAAATATCTTGGAAACACATTGAAGGATTTCTGTTGGAGAAAGAATTCTCTGTTTTAGGCTATGACTGTCTTAAAACATAACACAGTTTTGTTTTTCTTGAATGCAGCAAATTTAGACCAACAATGTATTAATGGTCCAATTATTTTTTATTTTATTTTTTTGTTTAATTTTGTCTTTTGTTTTGAACTGACCTGAGAGTTGAAGATCTAAAAAGGTGGGAAATCTTCCATTTGTGTTAGTATTGCTCTCTGTATCCAACTGAGGATGTGTGACTGTTATATGTTATCTGTTCTATTCAGTTTTTAGCATGTTTGAATAGAGAGACATTAATATTAACCATATGAAAGACTAATGTAGTTATTTGCTAAGAACGTAACGTCATTCTTCTCAATTCAATTAACGGGAAATCTGAAGATGTTTGGATCCAGGGCATCTTTAATCTGGACAACAGTTCCGTTCTCTGATTTATTTTCCCTCTTAGACACTGAATACTTTTTCTACTCTGGTTTGACATTTTAATTATGGAGATTGTGCATACATTCACTGCACACAAAATCCAGAGGTATTATGCACTGCCTTATCCACCCTATGAAAGGGTTGAGAGAATATACTATATTTGTAAAGATCTCCAATGCACAAAGGGTCCCATAGTGAGATCAAAGCTACCTGATAAATGATAAAAGCAGCA
This sequence comes from Ptyas mucosa, assembly GCA_012654045.1. Taxonomy (NCBI): domain Eukaryota; kingdom Metazoa; phylum Chordata; class Lepidosauria; order Squamata; family Colubridae; genus Ptyas; species Ptyas mucosa. The sequence goes on along the minus strand of WNWU01000394.1, from coordinate 477,075 downwards.
TCAGAAAGATCCACCCCTTTTGGCCATGCACAACACATCTCATACACACAGCTTAGATTGCATGCCTGCAGTGCTCCTTTCTGCTAGAAGGAAAATGTCAGATGCCAGATCCTGATCATGCTTCTGCTGACAGGCCTGATCCATGGGAATCTGTGGAGCATTAAGCGATGTCACATCAGTCAGTATCCTTATGGCCTGATCCAGCTAGAAGCACTGCAGAAAATGCTATTTTTCTCATTGCAAGAGGAAAAGTCACATGTTAAGAATAGCAAGGACTATAAAATATATCTGGTTTTCTATAGTTTATATCATTGAACCATCATTTGGGATTTTATGGCTGTATTTGCAGAAATTGCGGTTGTGATGATGCTGGCAGCAGTTACAACAATTGAATGCAGAGTACAGTCTTGAGATAGATGGATAAAAATCCATCTAGAGGCATCACAACTCATTTACATGAGCACGTGGTTCTTTTAATAAAACAACTGTACCTTCTGACAATCCTACCCAGAAAGACTTTTGTCTATCATCACCAGGTGAGATGGCAGCATGGAAATTGAATGTTGGAGCGAACGAATGAATGAATTGCTCTGTTGGCAATTGATGTAACAAATAAAGAGACTTAAGGAGACTTAATTTGTAAATTCCATCCATTTAGGTTGGTGCAGGATTCTGTGGCCCTAGTCTATTCTTTCTAATTTTTGTGAGTTTTCAAGACCTTGGCAGTTATAGATAGATATAAGGTTCATAGGATAGATCAGATCAAGGCTGAGGAAAGAAACTGTTGTCCCCAAAACTGGGCTTTTGCTTGGTGTCGAAGCCGATAAGTTACTGGACCCAAGGTGTGATACAGGAATTATACTTTTATTTTGGTACCAAGATATAAGGACCCTGGTTCGAAAAGCTAATCACGGGCCTAGATTAGAATCTTACAGCAACTTTTATAGTCAAGGGGTGGTCACATTCAACCTTTTGCCCTTCCCCTAATAATGCATGCATAACAGATAATATTGATTGGCTATTTAGATTTCAGCCCCCTAAACCCTTATGCTTCTTATGTTAAATAGCTAAATGTCACGTCACCTGTTTTTCACCCCAGGTCATGGGTATCTTGCAAAGTGTGCCAGCTATGTGGTTTTGGGGGTTTTTCTTATAAGCGAGCTATTCTTGTGTCTAATATCCTGGCTAGTGGTTTTCTAACAGGTAAGGTGCTATTGCAGAACAGCTCAAGGCCGCACCCCCACCCACCTCGTAGCTCCCTCCTTCTGCAGAGAAAAGTAAAAGCAGTTTTAAGAGTTTGTCTAAGGCAGTCCCCTCACCCCCATGACCCCCGCCCCCTTCTGCAGTAAGAGAAGACAGGAAAGAGCAAAGCTGCTTAATTGTTCTAAGGCAAAGAAATGAAGACAAGAGAAAATGTCTTTATCAGAATTCATATTCCTCATTCTCATGTCCATTCCATCCACACCTGGCTCCTATCTCCACATGTGACCTTTCCTCTGATCCTCAGGGCTTCATCTGACATACATTCCACCATCTGATCCTTCAGATCCATCTGGCAGAGGAACTCCCATATGGATTTGTCTCTTCTGGCCGCTGAAGAAATACTCAGTTCTTCTCCAAATGATGGAGTTCTCAAATTAGAAGAAAAGAAAGCATGGAGAGGAATGATGAAAAAAAAATCTCTCTGGCCATGCAGCTCTTTTTTCATCTCTTGGTAATATACAAAACTCGAATTAAACATAATGTTCCATTTTGTTTTTCCCAACCATACAGTTTTACCTACTAGTTTTGGGATACATTGGGACTATTAATTCCAGTTCCGAAGCCAGACAGAAATCTTTGCTGCTGAAAACAAGTCTAGATAGCTTCCTGAAATTAAAAACATTATAAAATTAAAAAAAAGAAATAATATGATATAAAACCAGCATCTCATAAACACAGACTCTCCTTCTACATTATCCTGGACCATCCAAACATCCTAACTCAAGATCTGGGGGTGGGGGAGCCAGGCCTTTAATGATAGGCCAAGGTGAGGGTCATAAAAACCTCTGGGGAGCTGTTTCCAAGGGTAGAAAGGCCACCTCTTGGATCCAACTCTTTAATTGCATCTGGAAGCCAGCTGGAAACCAGTGTAGCTCAACTAGTCGGCAATTGAGCCAATTGAAGGTTACCCATTGTGGTTCCTGATACCAAAATCTGAATCATCTCTAGATTCTGAGGTTTCCTTTGCATTCAGCTCCATGTAGAGGGTATTACAATAGATCACACACAAGGAAAACAGAGTTACGACTTAATGTCTTTGATTGGCCAAGGGCCACAAAAAGGAGAAGGAACCATATGTGATTGTGCCTGCAAAAAAGTCACTCACAATAGCTTATTTATTCACTTGGTATGTGCGTGCATGTGTTTTATATTCTTTTGGGTGAATGGCCATTTAAGTATTTCATTCACCTTTATTTGCAAATCCAAGGACTTCTTGCTTTAATCTGTTACACGATTTTTCTGTTTTATAATCATATCATTTGCTTGAAAAGATTACCAAAGGTGGATTTGTTTTTTCTTCAATGGAAGACAGATGAATGGATGGTGGGTGTGGGTGTGGGTGGGTGTGAAAGAGGGAGGGAGGGAGAGGGGGGGCAAATTTCTTTCTTTCTCATTCACGTAATATGATTTAACTTTCATTTTGTATGTGGAAAATTTTGAATCAATAGGAGGTCCACAGCCATCAAAGGCATAACATATAATGTCTCCTTTTTAAAAACAGTATTATAACTATTCTGTTAAACGAAAATGGTTTTTACTAGAACATCAGTGTGGATAAGAAAATTCAGCAGGTGCACACTTAACTATATAAAAACTCCCTATTGGAAATTAGAACATGAAACAGCTGTCATTTCCAGCATATTAGATTTGGAACCGACCAAGAAATTTAGCACATATTCCAGCATTCTATAAGGGCAGCCAGCTATTAAAATTTAGAATTTAAAGTAAAATAATAACAAGGTCAATCTTGTGATCCACTTTTAAAATGTCCCAGACATATGAAGACCAAAGTATTACAAAAGGTTTTATGACATATTTCTATGCTAATATTCCTAAAAATGGATTGATTTTTGAAACAAAACAAGAGTACATATAATTATTATAAAGAAATACATTTTTTAAAAAAACCCACCTTTATTAAATTTTGATAAAATAAAATACAAAAAAGAAAAAGAAAAGAGGGAAGGAGAAAGGAAATAAAAAGGAGAAAAAGTTAAAAAGTGAGAAAAGAAAGAAAAAGAGAAAGGAAGGGATAAAGCAATGAATACACACACACACACACACACACACATATGATTTTACCTTCCTCAGTAGATATAAATAATAAAAATATATAATCAAGTAATCTCTTGTTAACTCTAAGTTAAATTTAACATAATATTTAAATGTAAGTTTAACAACATACACAATATATCTACAATCTTAAACAAATTTAATAATCCAATCATTGATTCAAAAATACTTGTTATCAAACAAGATTATAGTTTTCAAAAAGTAACTGGACTTTCTGGTTTTTGTTTGAAGATATTTCTTTCTCATCCAAAAAGCTTCTTCAGTTCTTCAGTTCACTTCTCCAGAACTAAAGCAGCTTCTTGGATGAGAAACGAAACGTCTTCAAAGAAAAAACAAAGAAGTCCAGTTGCCTTTTGAAAAAGCACCTTTGGGGCAAGTGTGACCTGGGGGATTGAGAATAATCTCCATAGACACTCTCAGGAAGACACAATAGATCGGGCCTGATACCTTTCAATACTGAAGGTATCAAAAATATTTTACTTTTTAACCTTGCCATACCACCAGTTATTTTATGGGGGGGGGGATAAAGTTGGTGGTCATTCTTTAACCAAGGTGCCTTTCAACTCCTTGCATTTCAAGAAAGCATCAGCTGCAATGATTCGTGGTACTGAAGACATATCTTCGGAGTGATGAATACGAGGTATATTTTTAATCCTGCTTGAGATATATAGCACTATGTCTAAGAGGTGTAGTGAATAAAAGAAGTAATGAAGAATAAAAGCACCATCATTCACAAAGCAGTTGATTGAGAAGGGATGCAACATTAACAAAAACTGTGCTTTAATCTCAGGCTACCAAGACAGATTATGTTTTTATCCCAGAGGATAAAAAACAAAAAACAGCAGTCTGATAATTGGATTTGATAGCTTTCGATTCACTTTTCCCAAAACAATTTTGCCATTCAAAAAATGGAACTGTGTCCATTTATTAGTATTATTAGTTATTAAATTTATATGCCACCGGACTCCCGGTGAATTCTCCAGCGTCTGCAATGCAGGAAGTCCTTAATTTATGAGGCCTCAATTGAGCCCAACATTTCTGTTGCTAAACAAAACAGTTGTTAAGTTTTGCTCCGTTTTATGACCTTCCTTGCCATGGTTGTTAAGCTAATTGCTGCAGTTGTTAAATCATTAAGGCTGTTGTGAAGGGAGTCCGGCTTTCCCATTGACTTTGCTTGTCAGAAGGTCGCAAAAGGGGGATCACGTGACCCTGGGACACTGTGACGGTCATAAGTATGAGTCAATTGTCAAGCGTCCAAATTTTAATTATGACCAAGATGCATCTAAGTGACTTTTTTCAGTGCTGTTGTCACTTTGAACAGTCACTAAAATGAATGATTGCTAGTTGATAATTTCCCAACTTAATTTCTATAATTTCCCAACTTAAAAGATGAGGCAACTAAATAAAAATATGTAATAAAATAAATAAAACTAAAAGGCATTCCATATGTGTTTCAGGATAAAAGGCAAACAATAACACTGTATTTTATTTTTTGTTTGTTTGTTTTGTAAAAATTAATATTAAATAAAATTACTGCTATAAAAAGCTGACAGAAGAACTTTAGAAAAGAACAGATGTAAAACTGCTATAGATCAAAAGCAGATAGAATCAGTAAATTCATAGAATTATACATGATTCATATTCTTTGTCTCTTCCCAGAATATTAAAAAAGATTTACATCTTTTCCTACCAATGTCAGCCAATGGTGAACAGCTGGGATGGAAAATATGAAATAATAGAGACAAGACTGACTGGCAGGCTTAATTCTTAATTTATTTTCCAGCTTGTATTTAAAAATGGCAATATAAGTGGCTTTATAGAGGCAGAAAATTGGAAACGAGTTTTGTTAGTTTGGGTACATATAGTGTATCCACTGGAATATAATATTTTTATTGCTTCTTTTATTTATTTTTTAAAAATCTGTATGTAGGTACAGTTTATCCAATCATCTGAGGAGCATCATTTTCTAAATGTGCTATAAAATTTATCATGAAAAACAGGCTTAGCAATTTGCTCCTTCTCTCCTAACATTAGGGACACCTTTACAGCCTGAGCTTTCTCCCTCCCTCCCTCCCTCTCTCTCTTCCTCCCTCCCTCTCTCTCTCTCTCTCTTCTTTCTTTCTCTCTTTCCCTATATCCCTGTCTCCCTTTACTCACTCTCTTCCTTTCTCCCCCCCTTTCTCCTTCCTTCCTTCCTTCCTTCCTTCCTTCCTTCCTTCCTTCCTTCC
>WNWU01000394.1:443023-471501 GCA_012654045.1 Ptyas mucosa | reverse complement strand
TCCTTCCTTCCTTCCTTCCTTCCTTCCTTCCTTCCTTCCTTCCTTCCTTCCTTCCTTCTGGATGAAATGGATAAAGGCTCTCCCTTTCTAAATTTCTCAGGCAGACAATTTGAAAAGCCATTTGTCAAAGGGAATGTCCATCCCCAGGACAGTCTGGCTGAAAAGGTCTTTGTGGCCCCATCTTCCCTCCCTTATTATATGGCTATCCATATTATGTAAAAAAAAGTCCTAGGTGACTAATTGTGTATACAAATAACCTCACCAAATGCCATAGCCTCTAGAATATAGAATCTAGGTTCATCTCTTATCCTGGGCCTTGGAAAGAGACAAGCCCAATCTTAATGGCCTTTGACCCATCAACATCCCGAGTCCTTAGGGACACTCAAGGGCCTCCTTGGTAACTTCTGATCTATCTCATCAAGGAAGAGAAGGGAAGGGAAGGGAAGGGAAATTTTAACAGTTTGGAGGCAAGCAGAGTTATCTGCAGTGTCTCTCTCTTGCTTTCTCCAGAGCTCTGATGAGCTTTATGTGTAAATGTCTTCGCACTTTGTTCATGTTTTCCTGCATTGCTGATTAAACAGAAGACTTTAAAGAGAGTCTGGGTGGCCAGAGAGTTAGATGGGAGACGATAGTGTAATTTGTGCATGTCTGAATATGTTTTTGATGCCATCTAATTCTCACTCCTCTGTGCTGTGATCTCTGGAGCTTTAGTCTTGATCAAGACTCCAAAGCCGCATAGACTGATAGATCCCAGAGCAGATCAGCAGTTATTGTTCATGCCTAGTGGTTAAGGCACCAGGCTTAGAAACCAGGAGACCTGAGTTCTAGTACAGCTTTCGCCATGAAAGCTGGGTGATTCTACCTAATAATTAGCTGGGCCTGAGTGGGGTGGCAAAACTCCTAGGGCAGGCATATTTTCATTTTACACACCCTTGAAGTCTGCACTTAATGGGAATGAGGGCTCTTCCAAATTGTGTGCTTTTTATTTTACTTACCGTATATACTCATGTATAAGCCAACCCCCATATAAGCCGACCCCCCCCAATTTTACCCCCAAAAACTGGGAAAACTTGTTGACTCGCGTATAAGCCGGGGGTGGAAAATGCAGCGGCTACTGGTAAATTTCAAAATAAAAAAAGACTGGTCAAAAGTGCAAGGACCTGTCAGAAATCACTTTTTTCAGCCCTCTGGGTAGTCCTTTTGTGCACATGGACTACTCAGAGGGCTGAAAAAGTAATTTTTGACTGGTCCTCACACTTGTGACCAGTCCTCAAACTTACGACTGTCCTCACATTTTACGTTTTTGCCCTATCTTGTCACCATGGTGAAGAGAAGCAGTTGTGAAATGAGTGACATGGTTTTAAGTATGCTGCACGGGCATAAATGTGAGGATGGTCATAAGTGTGAAGACCAGTCAAAAATAACTTTTTCAGCCCTCTGAGTAGTCCATGTGCATAAAAGGAGTCCATGTGCATAAAAGGAGAAGGAGGAAGAGAGGAGGAGAAGAAGAAAGGAAGAGGAAGTAGGGAGGAGAAGAAGGGGGGGAAGAGAAAGTAAGAAGGAAAGAAAAGAGGTGGTAGGTTTGAGGAGAAAGATTGCTGTACAATAAAAAAGATGAAAGGGAAGAAAACCAACCCCAAACACATATAAAGATATTAAGATAAAGAATGAATTGTTAAACTTTAAAGAATAAAAGAGAACAAATATGAATAAATAGCAATAATTAGAAACACACATACAAACATACAATGTATTTTCTTTGAACAGAATATTTGGCCAGTTCACAAATTTAAACAGTGTTTAGTCATTTCACTTAAATTTACAATTTCTATATTTCCTTTTTGCCATATTTATTCCTCATCTATTTTTTAAAAAACCAATATTACCCTTCATCCTCATCTCTAATCTTAATCAAATTCAATTTTTCACTTCTGTTCTATATTATACCCCTTCCCATTGTCATCTATTTTTATATCAATCCTCACATTGTTTAATTATGTAATATTACAGTTGTTTAATACAAATTCAACATTTTAATATAAATCAATTAGTTATATAACTCTTTTTTATATTAATCAATATGAACATGAATATTCCAATTATTTCCATGCAATCCAATTTCTTACAAATCAATTAATTATATTTACCAATAATAATAAACCAAATAATTTTCCCCAATATTCTTCCAAACCACAACTTAACCATTTCTGCTTTCAACACAATATACTATTAATAATATCTCAATTATTACAATTCCCTATTTAAATAGAGCTTTTTTTTCTTTTGTGTTTTAAAATCTTGAACTCCCCTCTTTTGCCATTTGCCATAAATTTCCCATTGTTTGCACCAACCTTTTTTGATGAGGAAAAAGAAAAGAAATCTGCCTTAGCAAACAGCAAAGCCAACAAGCTGTTTTACTTTCGCTTTTGGTTTCAGCACAAGGAGAAAAAAAAATGTGCTCTTTGCAGCAGGCACCTTTTTGCAGCCGGCACCGATCTTCTCATTTGTTTTCTTTTAACCCTGATCAGCTCTGGGGGGGGGGCTTTGAAGCCCCCCGGCAAGAATTTAAAGGTTTTTTTTTCCTCTAGCCATCAGCTGGAACTCAGGAGGCAGTCCCAATAGATTGGGAGTGGGCGGGGTAAGCAAACCCCATTCTCCCGCTATTTCCTAGCTTGCAGGGGAAAAGTCATTTTTTTGTGACCCGCGTATAAGCCTAGGGGGCGTTTTTCAGCCTGAAAAACGGGCTGAAAAACTCGGCTTATACACGAGTATATACGGTATTTAGCTTATTAACTGGAAGAAAGCAGAAAAGCTTAAAATGTGGTCTACGGAGATTCTCAGTCATCCAAATCATGGTTGTCCCAAAGATACTTTTTCAAGAGGCAACTGGACTATCTGGTTTTTCTTTGAAGAAAATTGACTGAAAATCTAGTAAGGTAATGCAGTTAAACTTTGCAAACAGATAGAGAAAGTAACAGCCAAGGATGCAACAGCGGGAGATGGAAAAGTCCATTTATATTCCAGTACAGAAAGGGGGAAGTGCCAACGCAAGTTTAGACTCCTGAATAGTTGTTCTCATCTCTACTGAGACACTGTTTGAGGGTTTGCAATCCAGACACAATATATGGAACCCCAACCACTAGATGTAGAAACTGGGTTCAGAAGAAGCAGAGGCACCCAACCTCACTGTACTAACTTGATATACTACTGTACTACTATCCATGACTTGATGGGTCATGGAAATGACAAAGGGATTCCACAAATCTAACTATTTTGAGATTGATTGATTATATAAAGGCTTGGAAGTGTGCAGACTTCCAGGAAAAAGAAAGTACTTGATCAGGGTATCTGCCTGTTGAAGAATTTGTATAATGGTCAGGAAAGCAGTGATGAGGAAGGAATATGGATCAATATATCATATAATAGATCATATAAATGGTTCAAGATTGGGAAAGAGGTGCAGTATGCCCAAATTGTATACTCTTTGTAATACTTATTTATTTAGCTTATTAATTGGGGAAAAAAATAGAAACTGGAGTTAAAAATCACAGGAACAAACACACACAGCCTTAGAAATGCTAAAGAAATTATCGGCAGACCTTGACTTAGGATCACAGTTGGGACTGGAATTTCAGTCATAAGACATGATAGTTGTAAGTTGAGGCACCCGCAGGACTGAACCCAACTGGACAACCATTTTGCAGTGATTGTTAAATGAATCATTGTTGTGGCCTGCCAGTGGCCTACATGGATTGTTGCTGCTCCCGATGAGGAGGAGGCTGGTGTGGTGCTGCGCCAGCACCCTGTGCAGCCAGCGCTTGAGTCGGACAGCAAGGAGGCTGAAGAAGATGTGGTGCCAGAGGCAGGGATTCAGTCAGGGCCTTCAGAACCTCCAGTGGCTCCTTTAAGTGAAGAGGATGAAGAGGAGGAGCCTCTTCTCAATGCATGGGCATGCAGAGCTGCCAAAAGGCAGGAGTGGTTCCTTAGGAGGAGGTCTCCTCGAGAGTAAGGCTTGGGGCTAATTGGCCATGCCCTTAGCCTATTTAAGAAAGAACTCAGCTTGTTACAAGCTGCAGGAAACAACTTTAGTTCGCTAATAATTGCGTTGGGATTTCTTTGCAACCTTGCTTCTGGGCTTTCTGCCAACTCCAGTAAGACTCTGACTTTCTTATCTGTGGAATTTTGGCAGGCTGTTAATAACGCTTATTAACAGCCAGCATTTGCTAAAACCGCATTATTTGAGTAAACTAAGTTTTGTTCAGAGTTTGTGTGTGCTGTGTTCTTTGGGATTCGTAGCTGGGGTAGAATAATCATGAGGTTATAAGCAGTGGTGGGATTCAAGTAATTTAACAACCGGTTCTCTGCCCTAATGGTTTCTTCCAACAACCAATTTGCCAAACTGCTCAGAAAGTTAACAACTGGTTCTTCCAAAGTGGTGCGAACTAGCTGAATCCCACCACTGGTTATAAGTATGAATCACATCATAAATATGAACCCATTCTTCAGATTGGCCTTTTTTCTTTTTGCCGGAATCTGGCAAAAAACAATCACAAAATATTTTTTGTATATTTTTATTTAAAAAAATAAATATTTTTTTGGAAAATAATTTTTGGCAGAAGCTGGCAAAAAATATCCCAAAATATTATGTGCTGGTGGACGCTGGAACCGGTTGGAAGTATGATCGTGTTGATGCGGTCCTGGGACCTGGATCAATAGCAGCATGACATTTTATGACTACCAGTCATAAGTGGGGGACTAGCTCAGTGATGGGATTCAAGTAATTTAACAACCAGTTCTCTGCCCTAATGATTTCTTCCAACAACCAGTTTGCCAAACTGCTCAGAAAGTTAACAACTGGTTCTCCCGAAGTGGTGCGGACTGGCTGAATCCCACAACTGGACTAGCTGTATTTGGATGGCTGGAAAGAAGGAAGATTTCATGAATCGCTGGAATCTTTGCAACAGATTGTGTAAACCCAGACGGCTGCCAGGCTTTCTCTCAAACAAAACTTAAGGTGATATCCATAAACAGAGCAAAATCCTGATGGAGAAATAACTTCCAAAGGTTAAACATTCAAAGGGTTGGTGATTGCAGCTGTGAAATAAAAAGATGCTTGTTACATTGGGAGGAAGATTTTGAGAGATCTAGACAAAATATTAAAATACAGCGATATATCATTCAGACATCAAAGGTGCATATTTTCAAGGGTGTGGTTTCCGTAGTTATATGAATGGCCGTGAGATCTGGATCATCAGAAACACAGAAGGAAACCTTTGAGTTGTGAGGTGGCAGTAACAGAAAAATATTAAACATTTTAGAATACTTGTGTGTGTGTGTGTGTGTGTGTGTATCAATATTTCGCTTGCATTCTAATTAATCATGATTTCTGTATTCTATACGCTGGTCTGCGACCAAATAAAGATTTGAGGATGAAATTTCAATTTAATTGATTATCATATTTTAAAATGCCATGAGAGTTGGGTGAAACCAATATACACAGTACAATTCCGAATTCATACCTGAAGCCATGAGGAAGAAATTATTGCATTTGGATATTGTTATACTCTAAATTACATTTCCTCCTATATAATAAGCCATTTCAAATTATGTTACAGCGTTTCTTAAAGGTGGACTTATTCTGAGACATATGAGGAAAAGGTTTGCATCCCTCTACTCTAGGGCTTATCTCAGGTGTGTTACAGCTAATCTTCAATTTACAACCACAATTAGTGCCAAACTTTGCATTACTATGCAAGGAGGTTATTCAGTGAATTGAGCCTGATTTTATGACCTTTTTTTGTTTGTTTGTTAAGGGAATCATACAATTGTTAAGCAACTCAAAGTCATTAAACAAACTGGCTTTCTCTATTGACTTTGCGTATCAGAATCTAACTGGGAAGCCTGTGTCTGTGTAATGCTTCTATGCTTAAATTTTGTGACTGAGAGCAGATGACGTTCTTAAAACTTACAAGGAATGAAAAAACATTCAAGTAAAGAGTTTAATAGAGAAATACTGAAATAGAACTAGGGTGGTGGGCTGAGCAGAGAGAAAGTCTATGAAAAGTCCAAGGTCAACCATTTAACCAATATAGTTGTGAGTGGATTTTACCATGGATCTTCCTAGCCCTAATCCATCATCCTAAACACTACTCTACTCAGCTTGTAGAGGACTGAGCACTAGTCTACTCATCCAAACAGGACATCAAGAACCTGTTGTCCAAAGGTACGTGTGAATACAAAAATTGGCCAGAGTTTTTTCCTCTAGAAATAGTATTCAGAATTCTTTCAGAAAGGATAAATTCCTGTTTATTGAGCAATGAGTGGCGCACTGACATTCTGCTGCTTATCTCTCACTTGTGCCTTCAAATTCACATTCTGATGCAAAATTGTGAATGCATCAGAAGGATCAGCTGGAGAATTCTATTTATCTGACTGGAGGCTGGTTGAAGAGCTAACTTTGAGCTCCTCCAGAGAGGCTCTTCTGAGAAAATAATGTGTTTCCCTCCCACCATTCCTAAACAAGTAAGTGGGATTTTGTCTTCCTGATTTCATCCTTTTCAGCAACTGAGAAAAAAAATCTACCTCATGCTAAGTTTTGGAAAAGCAACCTGGGGAAACACAATGTAAAAAAGGAGCCATTTCCTTTGTTGACAGAATATTTTAAGAACCATCGTGGAGCGTGAAGAATCATCAAAACAGTAGTGGAAACCCTTAATATAATATTAATCAGGAAGCTGTCTTGATAAGATTTAATCATTGTGATCAACATCATCAACAATGTGATTGAACCCATAATTATTTGCAAGACTTATCTGGAGCTGATACTTCCTCTCCCTTGAAGGGTGTTCATTAGAAATCTCTCCAAGAAGTTTGGGTGGAGGCTTAGCTGAGAAGGGGTGGAGAAGCATTTGCTGCCCTTGGAAGAGGAGGAGAAGGAACCCACCACAAAAAGCATTATTTTTTGATCTAATAAAGCATAATGAGTGATAGATTGAAATCTTACTTTTTTTGAGAACAAGCCTGTGTAGCCCATGATGAAATAAAATCTTCTAGAGTTTTATGTTAGATCTCATCTCTAATACATAAGAAATCAACTGTTCTTGAATCCAGGAAGTAGTGATTTTTTAAAATGAGAGCTTGCAACAAAGAAATGTCTCCATAATAATTGCCCTTATGAGATATCCCCCCAGCCCCAGCCCCTAAGATGAAAGGGCAAGAAAGGTGCTCAGGAATTCTGAAGGAGCTAAGAAAAGGGATGGGAGATTGAAAAAGGACAGGTAAGCTCTTGTTGTCAGGGGTATCTGCAAAAACAGAGCTTCCATTCATCCATTGTCAACATCATCTTGACTTTTTTTTAACCACACCTTCAGATCACCCTTAATATTTTGGAAGAGGTAGGGATCAATGTTTTGTGATAATGGTTTCAAATAAGCAATATTTAGATTTCAAAGGTGTTTTTCCCCTCCTCTGAAATGAAGTGTTGTAGTCTTTGCTTATTTGGAAAAAAATGTATCTTAAAATGAATGCTTCATGCCTCAGAATCATAAGAAACTCTGGCACTGTTCTCCACAAGATCAAAGCCTTTACCTAAATAATATAATAAAAAATAAAATAGCACATTAAAAGATAAAGCCAATACTTTGTCCCTGTAAGAAGCAAAGCAAAGCAAAGCAAAGCAAAGCAAATAATCCTGAATTTAGCTTTCAGGGCATATTTTCATACACATGAAAATGGGCATCTTGAGTCTATCAATTGGTCTAGTCAAAAACCTATCTAGGCTTGGCATGAAAAATCAGGCAATATTGTGACTGAGAAACAGTGTTGGATAGAAAAGGGCACATTTGGCAGATCAGAAAATCTTCCAGCTCCCATACATTCACACGGTTGTGTCAAGGGAAATACTGGAGAAGAAGCTGTCTCTGAAAACCCATCCAATAAATCTTTTAATTTGAACGTTGTGATGGATTTCATTCACTCAATGAAATTAGTAGAGACTCTGTGTGGGAGATAAATATTCCATAATACTTTGGCTTAGATCAGAAGGCTGCTATGCCTAGCGTGATACAGACGGAGGTCAGCGCCTCCACTTAGGATGCTGCTTGGCTGAATCTAAGAATAAATGTTCTCATTAGTACTTACAAGAAATGCTGCAGTTTTAGCTACTGGCCAGAGAAGAACGGATAAAAAATATGCATCCAGGTTTTCAGGCCAGGAAGTGGGGGAGGCATATTGCAGGCATTTGCAGCAATGCCAAATAATCTTTGTATCTCCTAAATTTTTCCAGTTCATCCTTCATTGTGAAAGCGTTCCCTTTTCTATTGAAACATATAGAAATATCTAAATGTCCTTGGCATTTAGTAGTGATATCCCTTTGTTAGGTTGTCTTTTCACATGGATGGGGTGAGGAGAAGGAGAATTCATGGTGGAGAAGGAGAACTGGTAGAGAAGAAAGAGAAGTGGGAAAGGAGGAGGAAAATCTTGCATCTTTTTGTCTCAGTCTCACTTCCAAAATAATTCCTTTATGAGTTACATGCTTTGTTCAACCACAAAATATGATGGACTTGGGAATTGTATCTCAAGGATCTCCATGTTAGCTCGCTGTTTAAATGTGACTCCAGATTGTCCATGACATAGATGAAGAGATAGAGGGAATTCATCCAGGGGTGAAAACTAAAATTTGTTGCTATCGGTTCTGTGGGCATGGCTTGGTGTGTGTGTGTGTGGGGGGGGTTAATGTGACTGAGTGGTCGTGGCCAAGTTTTTAAAATTATTTTTAAAAGCATTTTTTCTACAACCTCTTCTGCTGAAGAGGTTGCAGGAAAAAATGCTTTTAGAAGCCTCGGACGATCAGGCAACTCAGCTGGGATCACCAGAGGCTTTTAAAGGCATTTTTCTACAACCTTGGCTGAAGAGGTTTTTATTTATTTTATTTATTAATTTAATTTGTATACCGCCCTTCTTCCCAATGGGACTTAGGGCGGTGAACAGCCAAAATTAAAATACATACCAATACAAAAGTTAAGATAATTAAAAATACATTAAATCAATCAGCCTCCCAATTTAAAACCCCAAATCTTATAAAGTTAAAATCCCATTAAAAAACTATTTAGGCTAGGCCAGCTTGGTGGAATAAATATGTCTTCAGGGCCTTATGGAAGGTCCAGAGGTCCGGGATCAGTCGTATTCCGGGAGGTAGCTCATTCCACAGGGCGGGTGCCCCCACTGAGAAGGCTCTCGCCCTGGGGGCCGCCAGTCGGCATTGCTTGACCAACGGCACCTTGAGGAGGCCCTCTCTGTGAGAATGTATTGGCTGGTGGGAGGTTATCGGTAGCAGCAGGCAGTCTCGTAAATACACTGGCCCTAAGCCATGGAGTGCTTTGAAGGTAAGAACCAATACCTTGAAGCGCACCCGGAAGACCAACGGGAGCCAATGCAGCTCGCGCAGGAGGGGTCTCGCGCAGGAGGGGTGTTACATGGGAGCGTCACATCGCTCCCATAATCACCCGTGCGGCTGCATTCTGAACCAGTTGGAGCCTCCGGGTGCTCCTCAAGGGGAGCCCCATGTAGAGAGCATTGCAGTAGTCCAGGCGAGACGTGACGAGGGCATGGGTGACCGTGCATAGGGAGCCCCGATCCAGAAATGGGCGCAACTGGTGTATCAGGCGAACCTGATAAAAAGCCCTCCTGGCCACGGCCGTCATATGCTCTTCTAAAGACAGCTGTGTGTCCAGGAGGACACCCAAGTTGCGAGCCCCCTCTGTGGGGCCAATGACTTGCCCCCAATAGCCAGCGATGGCACCAGCTGGCTATCTCGGGACGCCGGTATCCACAGCCACTCGGTCTTGGAAGGGTTGAGTCAAAGCCTGTTCCTCCCCATCCAGACCCGCACGGCCTCCAGACACTGGGACATCACTTCGAGGGCATCATTGGGGTGGTCTGGGATGGAGATGTACAGCTGAGTATTGTCAGCGTACAGATGACATCGCACCCCAAAGCCAAGGATGATCTCACCCAGCAGCTTCACATAAATATTGAACAGGAGCAGCGAGAGGACCGACCCTTGCACACCCCACAAGCAAGGCATCTCGAGGTCGACCTCTGCCCCCCCTGCCAACACAGACTGCGACTGGTCAGAGAGTTAGGAGGAGAACCACCACAACATGGTGCCTCCCACTCCTAACCCCCCCAACCGGCGCAGCATGATACCATGGTCGATGGTATCAAAAACCGCTGAGAGGTCTAACAGGACCAGAACAGAGAAGCAGCCCCTGTCCCAGGCCCTCCAGAGATCATCAACCAATGCGAACAATGCCGTTTCCGTGCTGTACCCAGGCCTGAAGCCGGACTGGCACGGATCTAGATAGACGGTTTCATCCAGGTACTGTGGAAGCTGTCACGCAACCACACTCTCCACAACCTTCGCAATAAAGCGAAGGTTGGAGACCGGACGGTAGTTTGCCAAAACAGCCGGGTCCAGAGAAGGCTTCTTGAGGAGGGGCCTCACCACTGCCTCTTTCAAGGCGGGAGGGAAGAACCCCTCCCTCAGAGAAGCATTTATAATCCTCTGGAGCCAGCCTCGTGTTACCTCCCGGGAAGCCAGTACCAACCAGGAGGGACATGGGTCCAGTAAACATGTGGTTGCATTAAGCCTCCCCAGGATCCTGTCCATGTCCTCGGGAGTCACAGGGTCGAACTCGTCCCAGATAACATTCTCAAGACCGGCCTCAGTCAACCCGCCTGGATCTACCCAGTCAGAGTCCAAGCCTTCCTGAATCTGAGTGATTTTATCGTGCAGATACTGTGCAAAATCCTCAGCCTGCCCTTGCAAGGGGTCCTCCCGCGCTCCCTGATGTAGGCGGGAGCGGGTCACCCTAAACAAGGCGGCTGGGCGGTTATCTGCTGATGCAATAAGAGCGGAAAAGTAGCTACACTTTGCCACTTTTATCACCACTAAATAGGTCTTAATATGAGACCTAACTAGTGTTCGGTCGGATTCGGAGCAACTAGCCCTCCAACCACTCTCTAGGCGTCTTTTCTGGCGCTTCATCTCCCTCAGCTCCTTGGAGAACCAAGGAGCCGGGCAGGTTTGGCGCCAGGTCAGAGGCCGCAAAGGCATGACTTGGTCCAGAGCACCGGCGGCCGTCCTATCCCAGGCAGCCACCAGGCCTTCAACTGAGTCATGAGCCAGACTTTCAGGAACTGGCCCAAGCTCCCTCTGGAACCTATCAGGATCCATCAGTCGCCTGGGGTGGAACCACCTGGTCGGTTCCGCCTCCCTGCGGTGGGGTGCAGTGGTCAAAAAGTCCAGCCTCAGGAGAGAATGATCCAACCATGACAGGGTTCAGTGACTATATCCCCTATATCCAGATCACTCAACCACTGCCCAGAGACAAAAACTAAGTCCAGAGTGTGTCCTCCCGCATGAGTAGGGCCATGAATTAGTTGTGTCAGGTCCATGGCTGTCCTGGAAGCCATAAGCCAGGTTGTAGAAAAAATGCTTTTAAAAGCCTCTAATGATCCCAGCTTAGCCGCGCTATCATCAGAGGCTTTTTTTTTACTTTTAAAAGCATTTTTTCAGCTGAAGAGGTTGTAGAAAAAATACTTTACCTCTGATGATCGCATGGCTCAGCTGGGCATTGGGGGGGGGCGCAGGGATTTTTGCTACCGGTTCTCTGAATCACCCACCACCATCACTGTTAGAGGTAAATGCCTCACCTGTCCCAGAGCCATGCCAGGCCCTGGAGAGGCGGGGGTTAAACAAGTCATACACATCACCCAGCTGCCCCCCCTAGCCACACCTTACCTGTAACTCCGCCCTCTGGGTATAAAAGGTTGTCCCTCGCTGGCACATGTGCTCAGCCTGATGTTACCTGCGAAGAGAACACATGTGATACTTAATAAAAGGTTCATCTGATTAATGATTCCAGTCTTGTGTCTATTATTGGGTCAGATCCTCGAACATCTAACAATCACTACCGGATTGAGTGATCTGGTCCAAACCGGGAGCATTTCACCCCTGAACTCATCCGCAAATGTGAGATTCTTGGTACTCGCTGAGCTTGGTTGTTTTCTTGCATGTGTTTCATTACCCACTGATTCATTATCAGTGCTTAGAAGGGAGTGGGGTTTGCAGGGAGGAGGGGGAGGAGGAGGAGGAGGAGGAGGAGGAGGAGGAAAATAGCTAGGTTTAGCAGACTACTGGTGAATTGGGGATAACTCAAGGCAATTCAAGAACTCCAGGCAGAATAAAGAGGGCTCTTTATGAGGCAGGTTGGGCTGAAACGGAATTACTGGTCCGAATACATTCAGTGAGCTGCTATAACTGGAGGGGAACCAGATCCTGGATTTCCCTATGCTTCCTTCAGAATCTTAACCATTACACCCTATTGGTTCTCAACCTGAAATGCATTAGAGATGTTGTTGAGGGGGCAGGAATACATGGACTTCTACAAAGACCCAGAGAGGCTTCATGTCAGACTCTTGAGGAGCATAAGGAATTTTCAATTGCATCTCCAATGTAGAACAGAAGGTTTTCCACTGAATGTTTTTAAAGGCCTTTTTTATGTGCATATCTTTTGGCCTAACCAAAATCAAGATTTTAAATGCATTTAGGGAAATGCCAAAAATTACAATAGGAGAGGGGATTTTTTTTTTTTTTGGACACCAGTGTTCACTTTGAGTAGTAAGCCTGTACAATTTTATTATCTGCTTTCTAGCATATTCATGGCAAGTTTTCAATATTACCCAACAAAGGAGGTTTGACGTTCATATGAAAATCAGACAGTTTTTAAAAAGCAATTAAAACAATGGAATGTTATTTCTAAATGTTAACAACGCGGAGAGAAGCATGCACACACCAAGCCTCTATTCCTTGGTCAGGCTGCAATTAGCCAAGCTTATCACTAAAGAGAAAATATATTTTATTTAGAATGGGAAGAAGACCGTATTAAGGAGAACACATAAATTGGATTACCACTCAGCTGGTGTGCTGAGAAGAAAACAGATGGCACTCAGTCTATCCATGTAACACAATTATTAAGGACTTTAATGGGCACCATATAATGTTTAATAAATTTTAATGAAATTTTTAAAATTTATTTATTTATTTATTTATTTATTTATTAAATTTATATACCGCCCTACTCCCGAAGGACTCAGGGCGGTGTACAGTTGAACGATATATACATGTAATAAAGGAATTGAAAACTGATTTAAAAATACAATTAAATAGTTAGGTTCGGATATAGAATTGAATTAGATCATTTCAAATTTATAGGGTAGATTCAGAATACAAAATTTAAAGTAGTTTTAGACGAGGTTAGGTCAGGCCGGCCTGCTTGAAAAGAAATGTTTTGAGGGCACGGCGGAATGCACGAAGATCCGGGATTATCCAAATCTCTGAGGGCAGCTCATTCCAGATGGTAGGTGCTCCCACGGAGAAGTCTCTCCCCCTGGGGGCTGCCAGTCACCACTGTTTGACCGACGGCACCCTGAGAAGTCCCTCTCTATGGGAGTGTACTGGTCTGTGGGAGGTTATTGGCAGAAGGCAGTCTCGTAAGTATCCCGGTCCTAAGCCATGGAGCGCTTTAAAGATGGTAACCGAAACCTTGAAGCGTACCCGGAAGACCACAGGGAGCCAGTGCAGCTTGCGTAGGAGGGGAGTCACATGGGAATGCCATGTCGCTCCCATAACAACCTGCACGGCCGCATTCTGGACCAACTGGAGCCTCCGGGTGCTCTTCAAGGGGAGCCCCATGTAGAGAGCATTGCAGTAGTCCATGTGGGAAGAGACAAGGGCATGAGTGACTGTCTTTAACGAATCCCGATCCAGAAAGGGACGCAACTGGTGTATCAGGCGAACCTGATAAAAAGCTCTCCTGGCCACAGCTGTCAGATGTTCTTCTAAAGACAGCTGTGAGTCCAGGAGGACACCTAAGTTGCGAGCCCTATCTGTGGGGGCCAATGACTCGCCCTCAATAGTCAGTGATGGTGCCAACTGACTATAACGGGATGACGGAAACCACAGCCACTCGGTCTTGGATGGGTTTAGTTTGAGTCTGTTTCTCCCCATCCAGATCCATACAGCCTCCAGGCACTGGGACATCACTTCAAGAGCATCATTGGGGTGGTTCAGGGTGGAGATGTACAGCTGGGTGTCATCAGCGTACTGATGGTACTTCACCCCGAAACCATGGATGATCTCACCTAGTGGCTTCACATAAATGTTGAACAGGAGGGGCGAAAGAACCGACCCTTGTGGCACTCTGCAAACAAGAGGCCTTGGGGTCGACATCTGCCCTCCTGTCAACACAGTCTGCGACTGGTTAGAGAGAAAGGAGGAGAACCATCGCAGTACGGTGCCCCCCACTCCCAGCTCTTCCAACCGATGCAGCATGATACCATGGTCAATGGTATCAAAAGCTGCTGAGAGGTCTAATAGGACCAGGACAGAGGAGCAACCTCTCCAGAGCTCTCCAGAGATCATCAACCAATGCGACCAATGCCATTTCTGTGCTGTATCCAGGCCTGAAGCCCAACTGGAACGGATCCAGATAAGCCGATTCATCCAGGTATTGAGGGACCTGTCGTGCCACCACACTCTCAACAACCTTCGCAACAAAGCAAAGGTTGGAGACTGGACAGTAATTAGCCAATACTGCCGGGTCCAGGGAAGGCTTCTTGAGGAGAGGTCTCACCACTGCCTCTTTCAAGGCAGTAGAAAAAACACCCTCACTCAGAGAAGCATTTATGATTCCCTGGAGCCAGCCTCGTGTGAACTCCCGGGCAGCCAGCAGCAACCAGGAGGGACACGGGTCCAATAAACATGTGGTAGCATTCAGTCTCCCTAGTATCCTGTCAACGCTTTCAAGAGTCACAGAGTCAAACTCTTCCCAGATAATATTCTCAAGACCTGCCTCCATCCCTTCCCCTGAATCTACTATGTCAGAGTCCAGGTGTTCCCGAATCTGAGTGATTTTATCATACAAATATTGTACAAAATCCTCAGCTCTACCCTCCAAGGGGTCCTCCCACGCTTCCTGAAGTAACAGGGAGCGTGTCACCCTAAACAGTGTAGCTGGGTGGTTATCTGAAGATGCAATAAGAGTGGAAAAATAGTTATACTTTGCCGCTTTTATCGCCACTAGATAAGTCTTAATGTGAGATCTTATCAGTGTTCGGTCAGATTCAGTTCGGCTGGCCCTCCAATCACTCTCCAGGCGTCTTTTCCGACGTTTCATCTCCCTCAGCTCCTCAGTGAACCAAGGAGCTAAGCGAGATCAGCGTTGGATCAGAGGCCGCAAAGGCACGACTCGATTCAAGGCTCCAGCAGCCACCCTGTCCCAGGCGGCCACAAGGTCCTCGGTCAAGCTGTGAGTCAGAGATTCAGGAAATGGCCCAAGCTCTGTCTGGAACTGCTCCGGGTCCATCAGGTGCCTGGGGCAGAACCATTTCATCGGTTCTGCCTCCCTCCAACGGGGTGTAGCGGTTCGAAGGTCAAAGCGAAGGAGGGAATGATCTGACCATGACAAGGGTTCAGTTACTATATCCCCGATATCGAGATCATTCAAACACTGACCAGAGACAAAAATCAAGTCTAGAGTGTTTCCCTCAGTGTGAGTGGGGTCATGCACTAATTGGGTCAGGTTCATAGTCGTCATGGAAGCATGAACTCCCTCGCTGTCTCAGACGCTTCACCGATGGATGGCAGGTTAAAATCCCCCATGACCATAAGCCTCGTGGTATCAACCGCCACCCCGGCTATAACGTTGAGCAGTTCGGGCAGGGCCGCTGCCACGTGGCAGGGAGCAAGATACGTGATCAGCAAACCCACCTGTACCCTATGACCCCACTTCACCAGGAGGGACTCGCATCCAGCAGTCTGAGGAACAGTGACCTCCCTCAGATTAAGTCCTTCTTTTATGATAACCGCCACCCCCCCCGCCCCTACCCTGTGACCTTGGCTGATGAAATGCACGGAAGCCAGGAGGGCATATTTCAATGAGGGGGACTCCCCCCTCTTGACCCAACCAGGTTTCCGTGATTCCTGCCAGATCTGCTCCCCCATCCTGAATAAGATCACAAATAAGGGGGGCCTTATTTACAATGGATCTGGCATTGCACAACATCAACCGAAGGTCAAGGGCCTGAGAATCTGAGCTACCTGGGGAACAAGAGGAGCATTGGGGGTCGGAGCGCGCCACCGCTTGGAGATAGCAGGTGCGCACTCCCGTAACCCGATTTGGTCTCCTGCTCCTGCCATATCTGCCCCTCCCACTCACAGTACTGATGTATTGGCCCTCATCCTTATAAACTCTGACCCCCTCATCTGCTCAGAGCGCCACGTCCTCTGTGTCATGACCCCTGGCCAGGCCTGGTCCCATCCTCAGTGAGTTATCCCCCAAACCCACAACCCTCGATCCAATCTGACCCTCCCCTCTCCCTGGAGCTCCTAAAACTTTTACTAAAAATTTGGATAGGAAACTCCTCAGCCTCCTTTTTGCTGCATGCCACCTCTCGGGGTTCCAAAACCCAAGGTAGGCCCTCGATAATGTGGAGGGCTAGACCTGCGAGAGGGGGGAGTCTCGCAGCACCAAAAGTTTGGCTGCTGGATACATTCGAAACGGCTTGAGGGAAGATGATATATGGCTGGGGGTTCACTCATGATGGTCTAGTACAATGGTCCCAGAGAGAGATTACAGAGTCTTTAGGTATGTGTCATCTGAAATCCACTGTCCTATTACTACAGTGAAAAAGGAGTCTCAAGCCATTTAGAAGAAACTGGAGGGTATAAGCACCAAAACCACCTTCTAATGGTGGGTGGAATTAAGATGGATTATGACCTCCGATAATAAAACGGCAGTAGTGAACCAGGCTCCCTCAGTGTCCACAGTCCCCAGGCCAAGAGCTCTCTTTATGGCTAGAAGATATGAGATGGAATACAGAGCCAAGAATGAGGGGGGTAGATTAAGATGGTATTAGGGAGAGGACAGATGGATCCAGGGAGGAATTTTTCAAGGCCAGCAGAGAGTTCTTCACAGCGGATGGAAATAGTCCAGATGTCAGGTGACCACATAATGCCTGAATTCAGGCCATTGGGAAGAGAAATTGAATAAGGGCTACAAATCAGCCACTCCTCCATGGCCATGCAGCCCTTCCAGGTCTCTTTTTGGTCTTTCAACAATATAAGTTTAATAATTGCTCCCAGGTTCCCAGATCTTTTCAGGGTTCCCATCCGGAGATGGGATTATAAAGCAGGGTAGCCGTCAGAACTACAATTTTCAGATAAGGAGACAGATCTATTCAATCAAAGAATGTGTGTGGCTTTTTAATCACAGAAAGCAGCAATTATAAGGAAATAATGTCTTTCAAAAAAAAAATATGGGGGAAGAAAACCCCACTGTCTGCTTCTGTATTTTTCCTCTTTTCTATCTAGAAAAATACTCAACCCCATTAAAGCCCAGAATTCTAAAGAGCTTCTAAGGAAGATGGATTTTCACTAAAAAGTTATGCATATTTTATGGGCCAATTAACTTTCTCTTTAAGCCTTTTCACAGCAAACCTTTCCTTATGACGTGTCAAATTAAAACAAAACTTAAAAAAAAAACCAAAAGTTGGAGGGTTTTTTCTTGCATTGAGAAATAGTATCAAGATTTATATCAGATGATAACAGGGATTGGTAACTGGTACCAATTTTTGGCTAAGAAATGAAGAGATAATTCCGAAGTTGAATTCACAGCGCAGTGAACACTTGATGCCGTTGATGTGGTTCTCAGTCAAAAAGTCAATGCCCTCTTGTGTGTTTTTGTGTGTGTCAATAATGGATGGCCCTATTTCAGGCTTTTTGTGCATATTCAATCTATTCCTGGAAGCAAATTGTCCATAAGTTGCAAGAAACATCAACACTTCAGTCTATTGAGCTAGGCATCTATCATGAAGGCCTCTTTCCAGAGTTGAAGGACTAGACTTTAGCAAAAGGAATGGTTTGGAGAAACTATTTTTGCTGTCCATCTGCCATTTTCCAGGCAATAGTTACGTTATTGAAAAAATATAGACATCCAAAAATGTTAAATCCTGTTTCAAAAGCACGTTTGTATGTAAATCAGAATAACAGGATAACAGAATAATAGAGTTGAAAGGAGCTTGGAGGTCTTCTAGTTCAACACCCTGCTCAAGCAGGAGACCCTATAACATTTCAGACAAATGGCTGTCCAATCTCTTCTTTAAAATCTCCAGTGATGGAGCACCCACAACTTCTGGTGGCAAGCCGTTCCACTGGTTAATTGTTCTTACTGTCAGGAAATTTCTCCTTAGTTTTAGGTTGCTTCTAACCTTGATTAGTTTCCATCTGTTGCTTCTTGTCCTGCCTTCAAACAGCCTCTTTCTCCAGGAATAAAGGGACTTCACAAGAACAGGCGTGGCATTTAGGCATTAACAGTTTGTGCTTGATTTTGTCTCTTCTGTCTCAATCCAGTTGCTAAACAGACTTGGCTGAATTGGTAAGAAAAGTAATGACTCTCATCCTTGCAAGTTGCAGTAGTGAAAGAGATGGTGACATAAAAGACATTGTATGTCCAACCTTTAAATTACTACAGGGTCTCTTTGCCTATTTAGCAGCATTCATTGCTTCCTTCTCGCAGTTATTAAGCTTAGATTTGGAATTGTGGAAATTCGGACTTTTGCATTCAAGCAGGAAGCTGAGTCCCTGTCCTGTGGCCTCTTTTGACCTAAACAGATCCAAACCAATGTATATAGCAGACCCAGAGAACATTTTTTTAAAAAAAAAGGCTTATGGGGAGGACTTGTACTGTTTAAACACATTTTTAAATCTGTCAACCATTCAGGGTCATAAGGAAGATAGAATGGGTGTGAACTTTGAAGAAATGTTTGTTTTAATAAACAGGCGTTTTAGTAAATTTTATTGATTCACTATTTTTTTAAAATTTGATTTATATGCCGCCCTTCCCCGGAGACTCAGGGTGGCTTACAATGCATTAAGCAATAGCCTTCATACTTTTGTATATTTATACAAAGTCAGCTTATTGCCCCCACAAACTGGGTCCTCATTTAACCTACTTAGAAAGGATGGAAGGCTGAGTCAACCTTGAGCCTGGTGAGATTCGAACTTATAGTAATTGCAGACAGCTGGTTTTAATCACTATGCTTTTAGTCTGCTGAGCTAAACCAGGCTCCTTTTTATTGTTGTTATTTGGCTGCACATTGGGGGGGGGGATTGAAGACTGCAGAAAATTGGGGTCTGGTTTTTCTTTTTGAGTTTTTTGTTTGTTGGTTTGTTTGTGGGGGTTGGGTTTGTGTGTGTGTATGTATGTGTGTTTGGGGGTGTGTGTGAATTTTTTTTGGGGGGTTGCTTTTTTGGGCCAAAGATTTTATCAATTCGCTTGCTTCCTGGGCTTATGTGCCTCTCCAGTCCTGAGGACCACTAAGTAGCTAGCATTATGTTATTTCAATAAGTAATCAATGACAAAGTTAAAAATAACAAGGAAAATTGCAAGATAGATGATGCCCACTCAGTAGTCATAAATATCCAGACCCCATTAAGAGGAGGTCTTCTGTTCATAACTGAATTCTCTCAAGACTCTCTTTATCAAAAAAAAAAATCTTTCTTAAACGTCAATAGGGGTGAAGGTTAATCTTATCTCAGGACAAGTTTCTACTGAGGTTCCAAGAATCCATTCTCCAGATAGTTTCCACAAAGAGCTATTTAAGACTCGATTGAGTTTTATCTTTGAGATTGAATTTGGGAAAAGGACCTCAAGTCTCAGATGGAAAAGCCCAACATAAATAAATCTGTACTCACTGAAAGTTATGAGCAACCATATTTAATAAAGAAGTAGAATAAACCAAAATGTTCCTGAAAAGTCCAACCTAAAACACCAACTGTTTCTCCAAGCTCCAATGGTAATGCATAAATTGAAAAGGTGCCAAGCAATAGAAGTGATCAACCAATATTTTCCTTTCTTTTCCTCAATGCCTGGAAGCCAAGCCAAACCCACCAGACCCCACCACTGTCAAAAAAGAAAAAGCAGCTCCATTCCCTGATTTCTTTGAAACCAAACCATTTGATTTTGGCTATTTAAAGTGTGGTCACTTTTTCATCATTGTTGGGAATGGAAGTGATCTCTCTTGGGTGTCATTGTGTTTGTGTGCTCTCTTTATAGTTCAAATGACCTTAACCCATTCCTGTCATTCCCTCCAGACCAACTTCAACATCTAAATGATGTTCAAGAAGGACTTGCTGATAAACCTCTATCTTTGTTCTGACACTAAAAATTGTGAAGTGTAGAGTTTATTGCGCTCATCCTTGGATTTACTAATTTATCCTTGGAGTTTGCTTTTTTGATGGGATTGTCTCCAGTCTGCATAACTTAACTGATACTTTAAAACAGAGATTATGAACTTTATAGGACATTAGATTATGATCATCTTGAGAATTAAGATAATCTTGAACATTAAGTTGCCCATTGTTGATTTATCACTATGGCTGGGTCTTCTCAACTTCACCAGTCAATCTGATAATGTCCAAGATTCTAATTAATATCTTTTTTAAAAAGTGTCTTGAGATTAAGTCCATTCACCCCATGAATTAATTCTCACTCTTACAAATTAAAACCAGATCATAAATCTGTAAAAAACTAGTAAAATTGTTGACTAATATCTCCTCCCTTGAAACTGACAAAATGACTTTTTTTCTACTCAGAAAAATAGGAGGGAATCTTTTGTGATTTACACTTCTTCCGGCTGAAGAAAATGCTTTGGTTTGGTCTTACTGCTGGGAAATGGTGGTGGTTGCAAGCATTCATCTCAATCAATAATCAAAATCTGCTTTGAGATTTGAATGCTGATGTGATTTTGTGGCAATAATGCAAAAGTCTTGTTGCGCTCTTCTGCTTAGCTTCATAAGAGGCAAGGTCAGCCAGGTGCGGCCACCTACTAGGACTTACAAGTAAAATATTTTTGAATTCAGCTCACCTCCTGTGACTTCGTGAGCAAATCACCTTCGCTTTCTCAGCAACAACAATACAGCAATAGTTTCCTTTCTGTAAACTTCCCGGTCTAGCCTAGAGATGTGGCATTTCCAGTGGTCTGTATCCAAGTATGAACCAGGCTTAACACTAGTTTGTTTTATGAAACCAGCTAAGATCAACTTGGTGACTTCATCTGAATAGGCCAATTCGTTGTGTTTGTGTGTGTAATGGTCCATCAAACCAGCCTTCACTCCTGGTGATCATTGGGACAAGTCCCTGAAGTTATTTTGGCAACATTTTTTTTCAAGTGTCTCTCTGGTCTGGTTGTCACAATATAAAAAAGATGTTGAGACTCTGGAATAATAATAATAATAATAATAACTTTATTGTCATTGTACGTGTATACATAGTATACCCATACAACGAAATTCACTTAACACCCAAAGACCAGGCCCAACACACATAACAATCCCCAAACACACTCCCACCCACCACAATTCTCCACCCATAAACCACCCAAAAATTCACACAACAGACCAAATAGTACTGTCCAGCAGCTCACTGATGGTGGCCCGTTAGTTCATTGTTGAGTGCAATTATAGCTCTGGGATAAAAACTATTCAGAAAACGTGTGGTCTGAGTTTTGATTGTTTTGTATCTTCAGCCAGAAGGCAATAGCCCAAAAAGATTGTAAGCAGGATGGGAAGAGTCTCTGAGAATGTTATGCAACTTTCTCAAACAGTGAGATTCGAAGATGTCGTCCAGGGCTGGTAGCTGGAGTCCGATGATATTCTGGGCTTTTGTAGAGCTTTTTTGTCTGCTACAGAGCTGCTCCCATACCATGGAAGAATGCCATATGTCAGGACACTCTCAATGGTGCTGTGATAGTAGGACAGAAGTAGATGCTGAGATAGATTTATCTTCCTGAGCATTCTCAGGATTCTCAGGAAAGAGTGCAGAGAAGAGCAACTAGAATGATTAGGGGGCTGGAGGCTAAAATATATGAAGAATGGTTGCAGGAACTGGGCATGGCTAGTCCCGTGATAAATCTAGATAAAGATAGATTTATTTATGGCAAGCGTGCCGGAAGTGGCATGCAGAGCCATCTCTCCAGGCACTTGAACCATTGCCTGTTGCTCTTCTGGGTTTTGGCACGCTGGCCAGCTAGTCTTCACGTGCATGGGAGTGCTAGAAACCAAAAGAGCAGCAGCCCAGTGTGCATGCACAAGCCGGGAAGATGATCTTCAGGTTTCCAGCATGTGCATGCGCTCTGGCAACCTGGTCTTCCGGTTTCTGGCTTGCCTGCACGTGTGAAGACCAGCTGGCCAGTGTGCATGTGCATGCCGGAAACTGGAAGGTCATCTTCCCGGCATGCACATGTGTGCCAGAGGCTACTCTTTCAGTTTCTGGTCCTCCCACGCATGTAAAGACCAGGTGGCCAACATGCTGGAACCCAGAAGAGCAAGGGGAGCAGAGCTGCCAACCAGGATGGGCAGGACGGGCCTTCCCTCCTTCCCCACCTGAGCAGGCTTCTTGCATGGCACCAGCCCTCCAGCCCATGGCACCAATGCGCATCCACAGTCTGGAGCACCTGGCTGGCTTGGGCGCATGGGGCTGTGGGGCAGCGTTTGCTGGCTGGGCAGTTGGCCACCCCGCCCGCTGCTCCTGCCACTGCGATGGGTGAGGGGGCAGGGGCGGTTCTCAAAATGCTGCTTCCAGCTGGGATGCTCAAGCAGCCAGAAGAAAAAGGAGGAGAAGCCACCATCAGGGACATGAGCTGCTCCAGTAGGGCCAGAGGAGAGCGCAGTTCCTCACACATGGAGACGCCACTGAGGGGTAAGAGGTGCGCTGGCCGGGAAGCGGCCAGGAAGGGGGGGGGGCTGTGCTGGCTTGTTCTTGGTGGTGGGGTGGGGGAAGCACTTCATCCCAGCCAGAGTTGAGGCAAAGCTCTCATGCCTGCTGGCTCCCCAACCCGCGTCCTGGGAATGCCGATGTCCCTTACCTCTGAGGCGGTAAGCGGAGGGAGGCAGCATTCCCCACCCAACTCTTTCCCTGTCCAGGGCTGCGGAACCGGGTTGTCAGTTGAGATGTCCCGCTACCCCAATGGGGACCAGGGGGGCAGGCAGGGGGGCAGGTATGAGGACCCCTGAAAGGCCAGGCAGAGCTGGTGCATGACAGTGGCCAGCTGGTCTTCATCTGCACATGCACGCCAGAAACCAGAAGATCACCTGCTCTTCCAGTTCCCGGCACATGCACATGTGCACTCGCCAACACTGGTCTAGTCTAATGAAAAGGAGGACTAGGGGAGACATGATAGCAATGTTCCAATGTTTGAGGGGCTGCCACAAAGATGAGGGGACAAAAGATTTTCCAAAGTACCAAAAGGCAAGACAAGAAACAATGATTTGAAACTAACCAAGGAGTGAAGCAACCTAGAACTAAGAAGAAATTTCCTAATGGTGGGATAAATCAGCCAATGGAATAACTTTGCCGAAATGGTGGACTCTCTCTTTTTTAACCACCACTATGGAATCCTGGCCTCTTTCCATCTTCCCCAGACAAACTTTGGGACCTTAGGATGTATTCATCCGCTGAACGCTTCGCGCTGCAAGACTTCCCCCTCTCACAGGCCTGGCCCTCCATTTTATCAAGGGCCTATCTTGATGATGGGTTTTGGAACCCCGAGAGATGGCATGCAGCGAAGAGGGGGTTGAGGGCTTTTTTATTCAAATTTTTAACGAAATTTTTAAGGGGACCCTGGAGGAAGACCAATGGGTTTGGGGGGAAGAACCCACTAAGGTCAGAGCAGAGCCCGGCACAGGGGGACGGTTTGGAGGGCGCAAGACGAGGTATTGGGGAAGGGCCGGAGGGCCATCCAGAGGAGGAATTTTCCATCAGCATGGTGAATGGGAGGGGCAGATATGGCGGCAGCAGGGGACCACATCATATGCCGGGGGCGCACACCTGCTATTTGAGAGCAATTGCGCGCCCCAGTCCCCACTCAGATACTAGGTGGCTTAGATACTCAGGACTTGGGCCTCCGGCTGATGCTATGCAATGCCAGGTCTATGGTAAATAAGGCCCCCCTCATCCATGATCTCATACAAGAGGGGGGAGCGGACCTGGCAGGTATTACTGAGACCTGGTTGGGCCCGGAGGGGGGGTCCCCCTGGTTGAGATGTGTCCACCGGGCTTCAGAGTGTTCCATCAGCTGAGGGCCCAAGGGAGGGGCAGGGGGGTGGCACTTATTATTAAACAAGATCTTGGTCCGAGGGAAACCACTGTGCCACAGATTGCTGGATGTGAATCCCTCTTTGTGAGATTGGGTCATGGGGCTCAGATGGGCCTGTTGCTCATGTACCTGACTCCCTGTCACGTGGCAACGGCCCTGCCCGAGCTACTCGACGTGATAGCCACGGTGGCAGTTGATACGCCCAGGCTTATGGTCATGGGTGATTTCAATCTGCCATCCATTGGTGAAACGTCTGAGATGGCTTGGGAGTTCATGGCTTCCATGACGGCCATGAACCTGACCCAGTTAGTTCATGGCCCCACCCACGGGGGGGGGGGGGTCACACTCTGGACTTGATTTTTAACTCTGGCCAGTGGTTGAGTGGTTTTGTTATAGGGGATATAGACATGGAACCCTTGTCATGGTCAGACCACTCGCTCCTTCGCCTAGACCTTCGAACCGCTACACCCTGCCGCAGGGAGGTGGAGCCTACAAGATGGGTCCGCCCCAGGCGCCTGATGGATTCTGATAGATTCCAGATGGAGCTTGGGTCATTTCCTGAGGTTCTAGCACATGACTCGGTCGAGGACCTGGTGGCGGCCTGGGATCGGGCCGCTAGTGGGGCCTTGGATCGAGTCATGCCTTTGCGGACTCTGACCTGGTGCCAATCCCTCGTGGCGCCTTGATTTACTGAGGAGCTGAGGGAGATGAAGCACCGGAAAAGACGCCTGGAGAGCAGCTGGAGGGCCAATCTCGCCGAATCCGATCGAACACTGGTAAGGTCGCATATTAAGACCTACCTAGTCGTGATAAAAGCGGCAAAGTCTAATTACTTTTCCGCTCTTATTGCATCATCAGAGAATCATCCAGCGGCTCTGTTCAGGGTGACCCACTCCCTGCTTCAACCGGGAGTGCGGGAGGACCCCCTGGAGGGCAGGGCTGAGGGTTTCGGATGATATCTGTATGACAAAATTGCTCAGATCCGGGTGACGAGGAATAGTCTTGAGAATGTTACCTGGGAAGAGTTTGACTCTGTGACTCCGGATGACGTGGACAGGATTTTGGGGAGACTTAATGCGGCCACATGTTTACTGGACCCGTGTCCCTCCTGGTTAGTACTGGCTTCCCGGGAGGTTACACAAGGCTGGCTCCAGGGAATTATCAGCGCTTCATTGAGTGAGGGTCACTTCTCCACTACATTGAAAGAGGTGGTGGTGAGGCCTCTCCTCAAGAAGCCCTCCTTGGACCCGGCAGTACTGGCTAACTACCGTCCTGTCTCCAACCTTCGCTTTGTGGCGAAGGTTGTTGAGAGTGTGGTCAGATGACAGTTTCCACAATTCCTGGAGGAAACATCTTATCTAGATCCGTTCAGGTTTCAGGCCTGGGTACAGCACGGAAACGGCATTGGTCGCATTGGTTGATGATCTCTGGAGGGCTAGGGACAGGGGTTGCTTCTCTGTTCTGGTCCTATTAGATCTCTCAGTGGCTTTTGATACCATTGACCATGGTATCATGCTGCACTGGTTGGAAGAGTTAGGGATGGGGGGCACCGTGTTACGGTGGTTCTCCTCCTTTCTCTCCAACCAGTCGCAGTTCATGTTGGCAAGGGGGCAGAGGTCGACCTTGAGGCCTCTCATTTGTGGAGTGCCGCAGGGGTCGGTCCTCTTGCCCTTTTGTTCAACATTTATGTGAAGCCGCTGGGTGAGATCATCCATGGCTTTGGGGTGAGATACCACCAGTATGCTGATGACACCCAGCAGTACATCTCCACCCCAGACCACCCCAACGATGCCCTCAAAGTGATGTCTCAGTGCCTGGAGGCTGTGCGGATCTGGATGGGGAAGAACAAGCTCAAGCTCAACCCTTCCAAGACTGAGTGGCTGTGGTTCCCGGCATCCCGATATAGTCAGCTGACTCCATCGCTGACTATCGGGGGTGAGTCTTTGGCCCCTGCGGAGAGGGCGCTCAATCTGGGTGTCCTCCTGGATATGCAGCTGTCCTTGGAGGAACATCTGACAGCTGTAGCCAGAGGGACCTTTTGTCAGGTTCGCCTGATTCGCCAGTTGCGCCGCTTTCTTGATCGGGATTCCGTGTGCACACTCACTCACGACCTCGTCACCTCTCGCCTGGACTACTGCAATGCTCTCTACATGGGGCTCCCCTTGAGGAGCACCCGGAGGCTCCAACTGGTCCAGAATGCGGTCGCGCAGGTAGTGATGGGAGCTGCATGGCGCTCCCACATAACACCGCTCCTACGCGAGCTGCACTGACTTCCGGTGGTCTTCCGGGTGCACTTCAAGGTGTTGGTCACCACCTTTAAAGCGCTCCATGGCATAGGACCTAGTTACCTTCGAGACCGCCTTCTGCCACCGACGACCTCCCATCGACCCGTGCGCTCCCACAGAGAGGGCCGCCTCAGGGTGCTGTCAGCCAAACAATGTAGGCTGGCGACCCCCAGGGGGAGGGCCTTTTCTGTGGGTGCTCCTACCCTCTGGAATCAGCTGCCCCCAGAGATAAGGAGAATCCAAGACCTCCGTGCCTTCCGCCATGCCCTTAAAACTTTTTTCTTCCAGCAAGCTGGGCTGGCTTAAAAAACCCTTTTAAACAATTTTAACTGGTTTGTCTTTTTAAATTTGGGGCCAAACTGAGATATTTCTTTTAACTGTTTTTTAATGTTTGTATTGTATGTTTTTATTCGGCTGTACACTGCCCCGAGTCCCTAGGGAGAAGGGCGGTATATAAATTTGAAAATAAATAAATAAAATAAATAAATAAATTTGGCTTCAGAAGTTGTGGATACTCCATCACTGGAGGCATTCAAAAAGAGACTGGACAACGGTTTGTCTGACACGGTATCAGTCTTTTGCTTGATCAGGGGGTTGGACTACAAGACCTCTGAAGTCCCTCCCAGCTCTATTATTCTATGTTCTATGAATTGAGACTGCAGCATTGTTATTGAGTCAATGGCAGGCTATTCCAATTATTAAAGTCCATGGTGAGAAGTTGAGTCAGGGTGGAGTAGAAACTACTCAATTGAGTGCTGTCATGATTTTATCTAAAGTAGTTAATGGCCATCTTGTTATTCTGGCTCTTTAATAAACAGAAGGGGAAGAAGAAAAATCTGAGCCAAGTTTTTCTTTTATTGGTGATGGATGGCACAGTACGTCTTACATTAATGGCCATGTCCAGTTCATCCTGTGCCTTAATTTCAGTTAAAGTCTCATTATTCTTTTTTAACTTCTTATTAATGAGGACACGAAAAGAACAAAGGCATCAGTTCCGAATACAAATGTGTTGGGAGAAGGAGAAGGAGAAAGAGAGCAAAAGGAAAGAAATAACTCTTCTTATTAAAACAGAACAAGTAAGGATGAAGTTAAATTGAGGGGTCCATCATGCTGTTTGGAAAACTGTTCCTAACTGTATCAGCAACTTCTGATGTTGCTTAGCGATCAGTTTCCTGTCTTGGATATTTTTCAAGGAGAAATCTGCTGTTTCTGGAATATAATAAAACTTAATATTCTACAAATGCTGCACTGGTCAGCATCAATAGACACATCAGCCATAGCAGCTGTTCCTCTACTCGGGTAACAGTTTAAATATGAAATTCAACTCTATGATTGCTTAGACCATTCTGAGGGACTTAAGGCCAGGAAATTATATGCAAAATCTTTGTAATGTTAGAACCACAAAAGCTGAGCTGATCTGCAGAAGGTCAGCAGATGACAGCAAAATGCTGTGGCTCTCTAGACCTCTGGATATTAATAATCTTATCACATTTATTAATATAAAGAATCAGAACCATCCAGGACAGTGTTGGCGAACCTTTTCGGCACTGAGTGGAGATTTGTTGCTGACTTGCAGAGATGCTTTTATTCCAGTTGAAAGTTATTGATTTCCTGGGAAAGAAACTCATATTCATCTTGACACTCATAGACAAAGTTCAGAGAACAGAATTATAACTTAATGTGGCAGTCTAGTAGTGTTTTTGCATTCTTTCCGGTCCTCAGACTCTGGTAACGGTCCAGGTTATGTAGTGTATATTGGAGGTGGGGACCCTTTGAGAGCTCCATGCAATGGAATTTCATTTTAATGTATGTCAATTAGTGTACATTCAAAGTGACAATAAAGTTATTCTAAGCCTAAGCCTAAACCTAAGCCTAAGCCTAAGCCTAAGCCTAAGCCTAAGCCTAAACCTAAACCTAAACCTAAACCTAAACCTAAACCTAAACCTAAACCTAAACCTAAACCTAAACCTAAACCTA
>WNWU01000394.1:422485-440616 GCA_012654045.1 Ptyas mucosa | reverse complement strand
TCTAGTCTAGTCTAGTCTAGTCTAGTCTAGTCTAGTCTAGTCTAGTCTAGCCTAGCCTAGCCTAGCCTAGCCTAGCCTAAGCCTAAGCCTAAGCCTAAGCCTAAGCCTAAGCCTAAGCCTAAGCCTAAGCCTAAACCTAAACCTAAGCCTAAGCCTAAACCTAAACCTAAACCTAAACCTAAACCTAAACCTAAGGGAGGGAGGAAGAGAGGAGGGAAGGAGGGAAGGAAGGAAGGAAAACTCACAAGATTAATTTTTCTCTCCATGAATTAACTATGTTGTTTCTGTGTCATATAATATACATATGTGGGTCTTTGCATGATTTTGTATTTATTTATTTTATTTATTCTGTCACAGTTATTTATAGTGTAAATTGGAGGTAGGGACCCTTTGAGAGCTTAAATGCAACGAAATTTCATTTTAATGTATATTAGAGTATATTCAAAATGTTAATAAAGTTAGTCTAAGTCTAAGTTAGTGATTCTTTTCTTTCCTCCCTCGAAATCCATTCTGTGACTGTGTGTGTGTATGGGAGTCCCTGACATAACTTGTTGTTTAGTGACTGCTCGTGGTTACAACAACATTAGAAAAAATGATTTATGACCACTTTTCAGACTTATGACTGTTGCAGCCTCCCTGTAATCAAAACTCAGATGCTTGGCAATTGGCTCATATTTATGACGGTCATAGTGTCCCGAGGACAGGGGATTGCCTTTTGTGATCTTCTGACAAGCAAAGTCCAATAGGGAAGCCAGAATTACTTTACAATTTAGTGTTACTAAATTAACCACTGCAGTGATTCGGTTAACAGCAGTGGCAAGGAAGGTTGCAAAATGGGGCAAAACTCACTTAATAACCATCTCACTTAGCGACAGAAAATTTGGACTCAGTTGTTCATAAGTCAAAGACTACCTGCACAATTATGCATCAGTTGGGGAGAATTCAACTCAGTGGA
Organism: Ptyas mucosa; assembly: GCA_012654045.1. Taxonomy (NCBI): domain Eukaryota; kingdom Metazoa; phylum Chordata; class Lepidosauria; order Squamata; family Colubridae; genus Ptyas; species Ptyas mucosa. Next base: position 439,661 of record WNWU01000394.1, on the reverse strand, counting down.
TAATCTTAGATGACAAGGATCTCATTATCGATATTTGTAGTTTTCTGGGGTTGGAGTTCACCCGTGTCTGGTAGATGGAGATTTGTATTTTGTTTCTGGTTGAGAACTCCAGAGAAAGAAGCCAAATGTTAACAACATGAAAATGCTGGGGACATGTATGCACACAAGGCAGAAAACATTCCAGGCAGCACCTTTTCAAATTGAGACAAAGATACTGCAACTTATTGGTTTTCCTTTTAGGTGATATCCAAGCCTGTTTGCTGATTAGATTTTGACATCAGCTTCTGAACATGAATGTTGAATTTGGTTGACTTTGACATGTTGTTCTTTGAAATGCACTCAGGGTCCCCCCCCCATTTATTTACATCTCTAAACAGTGATTTTCTTAAAATATATTCTTTTATATATTTTATAAATATATAAAAGAATATATTTACTTTCTGTAAATTAGTGTAGGAAGTTAGCACCAGTGGTGGGTTGCCCCCGGTTCGCACTATAGAACCGACAGTAAAACCAGTGGGAGGCTCTGCCCACTAACCCCAATGTCATCAAATCGCTTCTGCGCATGCGCAGAAGCTTTTGCACTTGCGCAGAAGAGTGTGCGTGCGCATGAGGAAAGTGAGAGCGCGCGGCCCCACTGCAAACCAGTAGTAAAGGTAAGTAGAACCCACTCCTGGTTAGCACCCACCCCTCTCCTAGGAAAATGAAATATTTTAGGAAATATTAAAAGGGCAAAATATTTCCCCTAAAAGGGAGGCAGAAACTCAACCCCCCCACTTTTGTCAATGGGCCATTAAGGCCCGAGCCAGTCCATTCTACATAACAAAGATAGGATTAGCCTTCTACCCATCTAGCAACAAAACTCACCACATGGCACCTGGGGAGATTGCATCAGCCAGCAAAGGACACAGACAGCCTACCAAGCTAGCCATGACCTCTGACAGCAACCAATCAGGATCCTCTTCCTGTGCCCCAGGAATTTCAAAGCCCAGGGAGGGCATAGAACCCAGGGACTCTCAGCATCTCTTCCCTTTTTTCACCCAGGAGCTCCAAGGCATGTGATACCCCTTTTTCCCAGGACCTCAAACTATATGGTCCTGCCCACGATTAAAACCATCTTTCCAAGCAGCCACCATGTTTCCAGTGTCTTTCTCCCCAATTGGAACTGAACCCAGAAGGACATTTCTTCCAACAGTAGTCATTTCCATGATGCAAAATGAATGGGCTTTTTTATTTCATTTCTCCCAGTTGTGGTCTTCTCGGTTTCCAAAGACTCACAAGTGTTGCTTTCACATTCAGTTTTGTTTTTTTTTAAATTCGGAAAAGTGAGAAGAGCAGCTCATTTTGCAGGATTCTCACATACAAGTCTGACTCATCCTTTTTTTTTCCTTTGCAAAATGGATGTAACAGCACTGGGATATCTTGCAAGGTGGAATAAATCATATTCTTCCAGCATTGCTTAAAAAGGAAAATGCCTTGAACCTCACGAACTCTTGTCTTTGGTGCTGCATGTTTTTGTCTGATCATAGTTCTTCTGAAAGGTTTGATTTCTGGGTTGCTATTTTTTGACACCACTCTCTGCTCTAGATAATTCACATCACCGGACAGAGGAGGAATAAAGTTATAAAATTAATGAGGACATTTCTGCTCTAGTCATGAGTTGGTCATTCTCCCTTATTATTGAATTCATTCACTGGCTTGACAAAGAAAATCAGAAGCTAATGGCCATGCATTTTATCTTGTATTTTCAAGTTCTAGCCAGCTGAAATTTAAACAGGGAAAGTATGTCTTACCAGGGAAGAAACATACTTGGTTGGGAGAACCATCATTTCCATATTTACAAATACAGACAATCCTTGACTTCAGAACACAACTGAGCCCAAAATTTCTGTTGCTAAGTGAGAAATTTGTTAAAATGAGCTTTATGACCTTTCTTGCCACAGCTGTTAAGGGAATCTAGCTTCCCCGTTGACTTTGCAGAGGTCGCAAAAGGGGATCATGTGATCCCGGGACACTATGATCATCATAAATATAAGCCGGTTGCTGAGTGTCTGAATTTTGATCGTGTGACTAGGGGGATGCTGCAACAGTCGTAAGTGTAAAACACAGTCATAAGTCACATTTTCAGGGCCATTGTAGCTTTGAATGGTCACTAAATGAATATATTGCAAATGGAGGACTACCTGGGCAACCCCCAGAGGAGAAGAAAAAGGTAATCCGCCTGTAATGCAACTTTCTTCCCTATTTTTTTTATCCTGCTGACACAAAGCCTTGAAACTACTTTATCCACACCCTGGATTCTCTCTTAGTCACTTCCCTTTTGGTCCCTCAGGAAGCCTCAAAAAGACCAAGTGCTAGCACTAAACGTAATGCCAAATGCTGCAGACTCCATTCAGAGAAGAACAAAAGCACAGAAACCTACAAAAAGATCTCCCTGGGATCTGCTTTATTAATATGATTATGAATTCCTTGTATCTAGATGTGTCTGACTTGGGATTCTGTGGCTGGAATCCCTCCTGCAAGAGACCATAACTGGCTTCTTCTTCTGAATATTGGAAAGAGGTTCCTGTAGTTTGGTTTGGTTTGGTTTGGTTGGGTTGGGTTGGGTTGGGTTGGGTTGGGTTGGGTTAGGTGAAAGCAGGGTTTTATGCTAGCTGGAAATTTAAAGTTCATTAGTTTTGGGGGGGAATGAAGATGTGATTGGTAAGATCTGGGAAAGAAACTAATAATAAGAGTTAATAGATCTTGCTGGAGTGTGTTTCAACTGTTTAGGTCAGAGAGATGTCAAAAATCTGTCATCTCCAAGTTTAAGGACATGCTGATATGGCACAAATTGCGGCCACTTTTATGGTCTCCACAAACCACCTTGAATGTCATCTAGATTCCAAAGGAAGGGTATATTTTGCATGCGTGTATCTTCTCTTTAAATTGCTTTCGTCTGCTTTCAGTTGCACGGTATATCCGATGGACAGAAAGGCTCCATAGCTTTGGAATCCACAAATAGGTTTGTAAAATGTCAGCTTCTGATTAGGAAGCCTTTATATGAGGGGTCTTTGGTGCTCTCTGAGCTTGGTTGTTTTCTTGCAGATGTTTCAGTATCGAAAGTAGATAACATCATCAGTGCATCATTTCAACCCTGAACTATAAATATTCTCCTTTATTAATCCTTTATATTCCTGAAGCTTACATAGACATCTGAGGCTTTCACACAAAGACTGGTTAATACCAACAATCCCCTGATTCTTTTTAATTTTTCCCCATATCCAAATTTCTTGTCCTTTAGGGCTCTGTTTCTTTATGCCTGAATAAACAAATTCCCTTCTTTAACTCCCTTTTTATGACCCTGTAATCCCTTAATTTAAAGTAAAGTCGGGAAGACTGGATGGAACTGAGCATTTAGTGGCTGGATGCCCTTGCTGATGCCTACGCGGAGTTCACAGCATTTTTTTTCTTTGCGCTCTAGAAGAGAGAAACATCTGCCGCTACCTAGGATTGAATTTATTACCTTCCAAGTGGGAGACGAGCATCTTCACCACTAGGCCACGACGCCACTCAAACAAGCTCCCTTCTTTCCCATCATAATAGATGATGGATGGATAGGCTCTGATAAATAGTTGATAGGAAAAAGTTTTAGGGAAGTGAAAGAATCTCAGCCCAGCCCAGAAAAAGCCATCTGAGGTAACCATCCATCCATGCTAAATCCAGCCCAGAGCCTGGAAGTTCCTATTCCTGCTTCAAACTTCCCCTCTCAAATAAATTATGGACATCTACTAAGCCCCTTCTTAGTAGGAACAGAGGTTGCCCGATAAACATCTCCATCCTGACTAGGTGGCTCAGTGGTTAAGACACTTAGCTTAGCTTGATCAGAAAGATTGGCAATTCGGCGGTTCAAATCCCTAGTACAGGTTCCCTGCGTGTGTAGGGGGTTGGACTAGATGACCTCCAAGGTGCCTCCCAACTCTGTTACTCTTAACTTAGCTGTAGAAGAATGGTGAATAAAATTGAATGGTTCCCCCCCCCCATTTTCTCCCCTTTCAGTTAAGTGTATGTCACATTGGGTACTACATCTATCGTAGGTTCATTCTTTCATCTAATGAATACCTGTAGAGTATCTCTCAGGCTGTAGATTAAATAGTCTAATCTCCACTATTAAGAGAATGACTAATTCCCTTAGTTCTTATGCCGAACAGTGTGAAATTCTAGAGGGAATCCTTTCTTTTTGTATCATGTTCTTGGAGAATATAAGAATCTTAAGATAAGCATCTTATGCATTGGACTTTGGCCAAGTTCAAAAGTCCTGACTCAGATATGAGTTCCAATAATTGACCATCTGTTCAAGAAGTGTTAAGGTTTCCTAGAGTACCCTTCTGGCCCTTATGAATGAAGTTCCATTGAATGAATTCTGCACATCAGCAGGAAGTCACAATAAAAGATCAATCCAAGTGAATGACATGCTTGATACATGACAAATGATCTCAAAAAGGCCCTTATGCAACTACTGATCTCCCAACTAACATCTAAAATGACATACACATGCTCACACCAATTTAGTAAGAGAAATTATTTTAAACTTTGGGAAGTAAGCCAAGTGCTTCTTGAACTATTTAACATATCAAGACTATTGTGGTCTGCTTGGAGACTCAGCATGTCTGCTTTGCAGGCCATCCAAAGTTTTCTAATCATCCGTACGAATGCAGAGAAAATACTTACTTGAAAATTTGTCATTCTGTTGATGTGCCTCTATGATTATTTGCGCTGTCCTAATATTTAAATACCTCTTTTTTATATATACTTCGGGGGTAATGTAAATGATGTGGGTTCAGCTAGATGACCACTGAAGGACCCTCTTTATTCACAGTATTATAAGAAAGAAAATGTGCTGGTTTGAGAGAAACGTGTTTGCTGGAAAGTATATTAAAAGCAGTTAAACCCCATTATTGGTAATATATCTTCTGATGAGTCCTAGCTGTCACGGAAGGACAACCATATAGAGAATGTCTGAAAAGGCTCACTGTCATCCACACAAAAGACATGTATGGGGCAAAGAGTTAATTATCACCTAAGGACAGCAGTAAAAACTCCATTAGTACTTACAGAACTTAGGAAAGTGGTCCAGCTGAAAATAATCTTATAAACTAGAAGCTAATGGTTTAGTAATGAGGAAGTGTCCGTTATTTTATAATAAATGTATGTTAGCCATATATGGAATAAATGTATGAGCTCATGTATTTGATACCAAATGTAATTTTACCATATATGGAAAATGTATTAGATCACCAACTCCTTTGTCTTGAAAACATATATAAGCAGTTGTGCCAAATCTCTTGGTTGTTCAGACTTTCAGGTATGAATCTGCTCTGAACCTTGCGCAATAAATCTGTCTCTGGCTGACCCGGAATGTTGTTTGGTCCCATCATTCCATAACATTTTCTGGCGACCATGAAGGGACTAAGGAACAAAGACGTTTGTTCTGCCTGACAGCTGCCCCAGCGGGGATCGACGCCTTCCCAAGGAAAAGTTCACTGGTCGGCCATTAGGACTCCTTTGAAGTCTAGAAGAACCTTTCAGTGAGGAAGTGCCGTAAACCCGCTGCCAGGAGCAGACCAAGTCAAGGATCCAAAAGGTCAGCCAGACCCAGAAACTTCAACAAGTGGCCAAGAAGGAAGAAGCCGGCAGAGTGAGTATATGTAAAAGGGATAGCCACCGACTTTGCGGTGAAGAGGGGGCCTGATCACCCTCCTAGGAGATGAGGCGTCGTCCTAAAAGTCTCTTGTTAGAATTGTGGGGGTTGGTTAAACGGTCGCAGTTCTCAGAGATAGCCGTTGGAACTTTCCGGTATCCTGAGTCGGCCATAGTGCTGTTAGGATGGGTTGGGGTAATCGTGTCCCCAGGACACTGTTAAAATTTACGTTAGAAGAGTGCTTTTAGTGAGAACAGTGACAGATCAATCAGAAAGCAGTTTCCCTTTGGCTTAAGAAATGTCAGATGAAATGTGTGAAAGTGTGTTTGATGCAAGAGAAAAATAAAACCAAAAGAAAGATAGTTAGAAACAAAGTTTTCAGTCAGGAGGATGAGGAAGAAGAAGCAAAAGAAGAATCTAAACCCATTAGTTCTCAAATTCGAAGCCAGATGAGTTTGAAGAAGGCAGAAATTCTGCCTCCCTTAAGAGAACTTTTGAGTCATGGAACTGATGCCCAGGGACAGCCCATCATTCGTCCCTTGTTCCAATATCAGTTTTTCACAACTACAGATCTACTTAATTGGAAACAACATTATGGCACGTTTAGCAAGAAGCCCAATGAAATAGTGGATCTATTCAGTACAATAATGCAAACTCATAGATCCACATGGGGAGACATCCAACAATTATTAAACACCTTACTCTCCCTGGAGGACCGAGAAAAATTCAAAATAGCTAAGGAAAAGGTCTTAACCCGAATGTATCCATGTAATGGAAATACAGTGCAAAAAAAAAAAAAAAAGCCACAGCAGTTGCAGAAGTAGATCCAAATTGGAATCCTAATGATGACCAACACAAGACTATATTAGATGCCTGCCGCCTCTTATGCATAAACGTTTTATGAGAGGCAGCAAAAGGTCCTGTTAATTATGCCAAAACCGCTACTATACTCTTAAGAAAATTGCAAAAACCAGAGAACTCAGAAAGAACTAAGAATAAAGAAGAAATTGTTTATTGTTCTTCCCATCTGGGCTTTAGCAGGTAATTTAAAAAGAAAAAAGTAAAGTAAAACCTGTCTAAATGGGAAGACTCATATAATTTGACTTGATCAATTTGGTGTGATTTGTTACAAAATTCTTGGATATGCATCTATAATAATAGCAGGTAGAATTGATTGTGATATGTCTGGTCAGCTTGCAAATTAAGTGAACATCTTGACTTGAAGCTGGGAGAAACGGAAAGTAGTTAGGGCCCACAAATCATATTTATGATTTAAACTGCTCTCTGAGTTTTCCCACTGCTTTAAGAATAAGCTATAGGTTGCCCAAGGAAATAAAATTAAAACAAAACCAAAAAAAAAAAACCCCAACCTCCACAGGTCTGGAAATGTTTGATGGTATGAGTGTATGTATGTAATCATTTCCAAACCTGCAGGAAATATGAAATCTTCTAATAACCACACAAAAAGTTATTTAGAAAATGGGGCTCATTGGCTTGTAAAAAAAGAGCTCCCTGAGATAATTATGATTGGTTTGCATGAAGGAAGCAGTGAATGAAATTTTTTGTATGTGAAATTGGTTTTTAGAAAAAGTCTGATTGCTGTACAAATGTGAATGTGCATGTGTGAGATGTCCGGACTGAGATCTGTGAATGCCTGTGTATTGAGGATGTGGAAGGAGGTTAGAGAGAGGAACGCAGAGGGTTAACCCCCCTCCCTTGGAGGAGAGAAGGGGGGGCGGGCAGGCTGCAGCTTGCGTTCGTTTTAAACCATTTTTTTCCTCTCGGCTGAAAGCCTGAGAAAGGAGGGGAAAAGGGTGGTCTGCAAATAAAGCTTTTCCTCTCACTGTGTTGGTTTCTTTCCTTTGCATATAAAAGCTATGCAGATATATTTTCTTTTCTGCTCTGAGTACAATCTTGATTTTATTTTTTTTGGAAATTTTTGAGGTTTAAAATATTTAATTAAACCTATGTAAAAGAAATGATTTTGAAAGATTTTCTGAATCTGACTTGCATTTTACTAAAGGCAGAGAATTGACACTAAAGTTTGACTCTTTCTGTCTTTATGTCTGCCTGCAGCTTACATAATTAGCAGACAAGGTGCTCTATCCTATGGCACAGTTATTTGGTTCTTTATTTGTTTATTTGTTTGCATGTTTGTTTGTCAACAGCACAAGTTGCTGCTCTTTTAGGAATTGTTACAGAGATGAGTTAGAAATTACAATATGTAGTGTTGGAAGATAGGAGAAACTTTATATTAACAGAGCAGGGAAATTAAATTCCCTAAAAGAAGCCAAAACTCAAGCAGAGTTTCAGACCCCACTTTTATCGATGGGCCATTAAGAAGCTGAAACCACCTTATTTTCCACAACAAAGGAATAACAAAATTACAAGGTTCTACAACATCCAAATTGATTCGGGTAATTGCCCTCAATAAATGTCGGATCATGGCTTCTCCTTGTGTATATTTTTGAAAAATAAACCCAAAGATGCATTTTTGAAAAATAATCCCGAAGATGCATTTTCTAATTAAACTCATATTTATTGTAAAGAAAATAAAATGTTTCACTATCTAAATTAGTTACATTTTGGCAAAGATCCCTAGCCTGACCTTATCTGGCTGGAAAACAAAGAAAAGGTTTTTTTAGATTTAAACATCATAAAACAAACACACACACATCAAAGAATTCACATGCCAAATCAACAGAATTTCAAAGGAACTTTAAAGGGTCACATAGAAAACCAAAAGACATTTTAGGATATATATATATATATATCTTTAGGATATATATATCTTTAGGATATATATGTGTATATATATTTATATATATCTATATATATATGATGTATATATATATGTATATATATATGTGTGTGTGTGTGTGTGTGTGTGTGTGTGTGTGTGTGTGTGTATATATAAAAACAAAAAAGAGGGCTATTCTTACAAGTTCAAACAGGCTAGCCCGGAACGCTGTGCTGGTATCTGTTTCCAGCCGGGAGTTTTGAATTCAAGAAGGGAAAGCTCGGCCTTCCAACAATCCTTAAAGGGAAAGGCTTCTTTTTCTTCCAACCGTAATAAGGGAGGGGCAGGGGCATTTTTGTCTATGCTGTTTTTACCAAACGCCTATATGCAAAATTAGTTGAATCTTAACCTTGGAGTTTGAAATGGGAGGAACACGAAAGAGGAAGCCTTGAAAATTTGAAACAAGCTTTAACCAAGGCTCCTGTATTAAGTTTGCCAAATTTGGAAAAGCCATTTCATCTCTTTGTAAACATAGAGAATGGAATCACATCAGGGGCATTGGCTCAGTATTGGGCAGGACAAAAGAAGTCTGTGGCATTCCTGTCAAATACTGGTTTAAGAAAGTAGGAAATTGAACTTTGGGGGAGCCCTTATTGTGAGCACCCCATATAAAATATGAAACAATTTTAATGCAGCAGACAAATTTGATTTTAACTACTGATCACAATTTGAATCCAGTACAGTTCTTAGCCAATACCAGATCAATAGATACTGATCTATTATGGATAAGAACATTATTGTGTTCATACTACTGATCTAGTATGGATAAGAACATTATTGTGTGGAAGTAATTGATTTACAAACAAAAATAAGACCTGATTTTGAGGAACACCCCCTGGAGAAAGGAGAAGCAATTTTCTATGCTATTATAAATGGACACACTAAAGAGATCCTGGAAGCAAGGGGTTTGCCTTGAAATTGGTCTGTTCAAACCTGTGAAGTGTATGCACTAACTCAAGCTTTATGTATCTTAAAAAAAAAAGATGAAAAATTTAAAAAATAACATTTTTTTGAACGGGCTAATAGATCATTGAAAGCAATTATTACCAAACTATGCTTAGAAGCCCACTTGCCATGGCTTCAAGTTTTTTTCCTATGGCCTTGTACATTTTTTGAACTGCCTCACGAACTAAATACCAGCTGTCTCCTTTTGAACGTCTGTATGGTAGGCCTCCTGCCTTGTGTACATACCACCTTCAAGGCTGGCCAGGTCTAGTTCAAAGAGGGGGGAGTGGAAGCAAGGACATTACTTTTTGCAGTTACAACAGCACAACAATCTTGTCAACCAACTGAGGTGTTATATGCAAGAATGTAGACCCCCCTCCTATTACAACTGCAGGTCACAATTACAAACCAGTTAAGACCTTAGAAGGAAAATCCTGTGTCCACTGGACAAGGTTGAAACCCGCAGATCAGGGTGACCCTGTCACCTACCAAGGGACAAAAACTGACAAGCCATGGGTGATAAAATTCAAGAAGAATGCACCCTGCTGAGTCCCACTGGCAACGGACTCTCAACGCAATGGTGGTGATCCAGAAGCCTTGCTGAACCACCCCGGAAGCTGGTTCCCAGCGCACGGCCGAAGCTTGGAACAAAAGCAGACAACATTCCATGATAGTAATTTGTAATGTAAAACCCATTAACAGTGATAGAATCCAGTGAGCAATTATTAAAAACACTCATGTTTGAGGAAGATTGGGTGTGGGGACTCTGGGCAGCTACTATCCTAGCTCTACTATTGGTATTGTATTATATATAAGGACCATTTCTGTGGGAAGCCTAGGACTGAGGTTGATACTACTCTTTCCCAAGTTACACATATCCCTAACCCTCTTCCTGACATGGTGAGTTTGTAAAATAAGGGTGTTGTGATATTAAGGCCCTGTGTGTATGTGTGTGTGGAAAGGAAGTGATTATGTTTTTCTTACACATGACTAGTCAACATGCATCAGTATAATGAACTCTTGCAACCCATATGAGAACTGAGACAACACACACACACACACACACACAAAATTCTTATTTGGAGGCAACTAAACCCACCACAAACTCCCCATTTGCAGCATCTGCTCCAGATGGAAAGCAAGAGATGGAGATTCAACTCATTCTCTTCTCTAGGAACATTATTTCAGTATGGGTTTTTTTTTGGCTTTGGATGTTTTTAGCAAAGGGTCTACTAAGTAATAATATCTTGCACAGTAGTTCCCAATGTTGTGTCAGTGTCCAAGAAATCCCTTGTCCCTGCGGAAGGATTTGAAGATGTCAAGAATCCCAAGGGACCTAGCAGCATCAGGACACTGAATAGGGACACTTTGGGTGAAGTCCATTCCCTCCAACAACATGTCATCAGAAGGTGGAGTGGGTACCTTAATCCTAAACCAACTCCTAGACCTGGGGTCAAGAGTTTGACAATCTTGGTAAAGGGGGGGGGGAATAGAACAAAGAGAGAACGGACCCCTGCAACAATTAAAGAAAGGGAACTACATGTCAAGGATACTGGAATTAGGTCAAAGTCTCATTAATCAGTCTGATTCTGCCTTGGATCAAAACTGCTGGTTGTGTTTATCTGCTAGTCCTTATTTGTCTCTTACTGTATACTCTCATATACGGGTCAATACTGAGAAACACACTTTCAAGCAGCACACTTTCAAGCAGCATCTCTCCATCGTTTAGATTTGGTAGATTTATATCTATTAATTCAAAGTCACTCTTCATAGGAAGCCCTTCAAAATGCTTCTTTAGAATCCAAGCCTTTGCCCTCACCATTGTCCACAACCTGCATTTTATCATGCTGTTCCAGTTGAGCAAGATCTCTGGGAAAGGACAAAAGCTATCCTAGTCCTTAAAAGGGATATTAACAACAAAGCAGCAATATCAAAGGCAAGGAGATTTTTGTGGCACATTTGGGGGACTGGGAATGGGCCGCCTTCCAATAGTTGGCCCTACAGCCACCGGTGTAGAAAATACCCTCTCTGTGTGTAAAGAGACATCAGACATCTGGTAGGCCTGTAGGATCTCTGACAGAAGAACAATGTCCATCAGAAGTGTACCTTGGTCCTAGAACGAAACTTGGGGATGTGGGACTAACCAAAGGTCTTTTTCCTTCTGCACACCACTTATTTCACCATAAAGTCACTTTCTCACTACCACTAACTGCCATCATCACAAGATGGGGAGGAGGAAAGGAGTCCTGGAATGTATCCAAGGAAAGGTGTCTATTCCAGCCCTCTCGCTTCCCTATCTGGCTCTTCATTGGGTCCAGCACAGGTTTATGTGTCTTCTTTCCCCTGGGAATACTACCTCCCGGTATCTTTTTGAAGGCCCAATCCTCAGAGATAAGCAAAAGGACCCTTCACTAGAAGTCCCATTACAGCTGCTGGCTGGAATGTTTGTGGCAGGGACTTTTGGGGGTCTGGACTAATGAAAAGAACCATTGGACCCATGCTTTCTCCATGAACATAGAGGTGTGTGTAAGGGAAAAAAGGAGTATTCTTCTTATGAAGGAAGGATGCATATTTATGTTTGCAACAAATTGGACAGAAACATGCACACTAGTACACCTTTTCCCTAAAATAGATGTTGTCAGTGGAGAACATACCATCCCTGTTCCTATCATGGGACATGTTCAGAAATGGGCACCAGTCCTAGTCCCACTATTAGTAATCATGGGGATAGGAACTGCAGTTGGAACATTGGTGGAGTGACACACTCAGTAATACAATTTCAGCAATTATCAGAGGAGCTTCAAGAAAGCCTAAACCAAATTGCTGGAACCCTGCTGGTTGAATAAATCAGGTGTGGTCAGAGAAATTGCCAAGGAATTACCGGATAGGGCATCCAAGATAGGTCAGAGGTTACAAACAACTGACATGTGGTTTTCTTGGGTGCCTGGATCCAGATGGATTAAACAAATGATATTCATGTTGATATGTGCTATGGCAGGCCTAGCTTTTATTTCTTGTGCCATCCTGGTGCTGAAACAGCTATCTATCAGAGCAATGAAAAGGATACCGACTGAAAAGGAATTAGTTGTGACAGAGCATGTTCTGGAAGAAACAAAACTCTGAAACATACACATATGTAGAAACGGAGTCTGGGAAAGAATGGAGAGAGTACCTCCAAGATTAGGGAATGAAGATCAAGAAATACCTATCCCTTGCCTAGATTAGTCATATTGTACTAGATATTTTATGAAAGTTTCTGTATTGAAAAAACTTTCAGAGGGGGGAATAATGTAAATGATGCGGGTTCAGCTAGATGACCACTGAAGGACCCTCTTTATTCACAGTATTATAAGAAAGAAAATGTGCTGGTTTGAGAGAAACGTGTTTGCTGGAAAGTATATTAAAAGCAGTTAAACCCCATTATTGGTAATATATCTTCTGATGAGTCCTAGCTGTCACGGAAGGACAACCATATAGAGAATGTCTGAAAAGGCTCACTGTCATCCACACAAAAGACATGTATGGGGCAAAGAGTTAATTATCACCTAAGGACAGCAGTAAAAACTCCATTAGTACTTACAGAACTTAGGAAAGTGGTCCAGCTGAAAATAATCTTATAAACTAGAAGCTAATGGTTTAGTAATGAGGAAGTGTCCGTTATTTTATAATAAATGTATGTTAGCCATATATGGAATAAATGTATGAGCTCATGTATTTGATACCAAATGTAATTTTACCATATATGGAAAATGTATTAGATCACCAACTCCTTTGTCTTGAAAACATATATAAGCAGTTGTGCCAAATCTCTTGGTTGTTCAGACTTTCAGGTATGAATCTGCTCTGAACCTTGCGCAATAAATCTGTCTCTGGCTGACCCGGAATGTTGTTTGGTCCCATCATTCCATAACAGGGGAGGAGTCAGATTTGTATTACAGTTAATTACTATTATAAATAGGGGGCAAAAATACAATTGATCACTAGATTGACATCTAGTGCACTGCAAAGCAGTGGTGAAATCTAAAATTTGTTACTACCAGTTCTATGGGCGTGGCTTGGTGGTGGTGGGGGTAATGTGACTGGGTGGGCGTGGCCATTTTTTTTTTACTTTTAGAACCATTTTTTCTACAACCTCTTCAGCGAAGAGGTTGTAAAGAAATGTTTTCAAAAGGATCTGACGATCCCAGCTGAGTTGCCTGATTGGCAGAGACTTTTTTTCTTTTAAATGCCTCTGACGATCAGGCAACTCAGCTTGGATCGTCAGAGGCATTTAAAAGAAAAAAAGGGGGTTTTTTCTTTTAAAAGTCTTTGATGATCCCAGCTGAGCCGCGCGATCATCAGAGGCTTTTTTTTAACTTTTAAAAACATTTTTTCTGCTGAAGAGGTTGTAGAAAAAATGCTTTTAAAAGTAAAAAAAAGCCTCTGATGATTGTGCGGCTCATCTGGGAATGGGGGGGGGGGGCAGGGATTTTTGCTACCAGTTCTCCGAACCACCCGCTTCCATCATTACCGGATCAGGCGATCCAGTCCGAACCGAGAGCATTTCACCCTGCAGCAAAATATTAGTTTTCTGCATCTTTTTGCTGTCCCCTAATGGCCATCTGAAGTTTTGAATCCTGATTTGATCATCTTAATTATATTAAGTTCCTGGTCATCCTCAAACTTTTATTGTGCTGAAAATTTCTTCTCTCTTTCTCTCTCTCTCCCTCACCCTCTCCCTCTCTCGTCATATCAATTTCTACCAGGTGAAACTTTGAATATATAACAAATCTAACAGACATATTTTTTTTCTCAGCTACTTACAGGTGATAAGATTTTTACAGTTCCATCATTTAAGATTTCCCATCATCCTGTTCAAATCTTATTGATTATTAATCTCCTACACTTCTAGCGCTCTGAAGAGACAATCAGAGGAATTAATTAGAGTGAGTAAATTAAGCCTGATTGCCTGTAAAATCAGTTGTGTGTTGCCCAAATGAAAATGGCAGCAAGAACTGATTAATTTGCATCCACCTTTAGGATACCTAAAAAAGATGTGTTATAAATATTCCAAACGTTGATGCAAGTTGTTATTGTGATAAGTTTATATTGTAGGTTATCCAAGCCAAACATCTTTTAAAAGACTCACTGGTTATGAGATGAGCAGCATATATATTTAATAAATAAACAAATAAAATAAAAGTACTAATTCTTTTTGTGGCATTCCCAATTGTTTAGACTATTAAATGTTTCCTAATTCACCACTCAGCTTTCAAAATCAATGGGCAGTCATTCCAACTGGCCTGTTTAAGAGGCAGAATGGACACTAACAATTACCAATGACATTCTGATGGACAATGATAAATCCTGCCTTTTGGAACATCCCCCCCCCCCCCGAGGTCACATCTGCTCCCACCCTGGCTAAGTGGCTCAGTGGCTAAATTACTGAGCTTGTTGATCAGAAAGGTCAGCAGTTCGGTGGCTCAAATCCCTAGTATAGGTCTCCTGCGTGAGCAGGGATTTGGGCTAGATGACCTCCAAGATTCCTTCCAACTCTGTTACTGTTACCGAAAGGTCTTTTTACATATGGCTATGCCAATTAGCCTTGTGCCACATTGGAGGTGTCTGGTGGAATAGAGAACACCCCAACTTCTCCCGTACGTACTTTGCTCCTTCCCTCTCCATCCTGTTTAGTTTTATTTTAATTGGATTTTTAAATTTGAAAACTTTATTGTTCTAATGTTTTATACTGCATTTTATTCAGTGTTGGCTAGAGTAACCTTCAGTGAGATGGGCAGCATACAGCTTTGATAGATAGATAGATAGATAGATAGATAGATAGATAGATAGATAGATAGAGATGGTTGATATATGCTTGTTCCACTCCCTTACTTCAACAGTTTGGTAGTACTGCTGGATATCTGATCACAACAATTGAGGATTTCTTTTCTTTTCTTTTTTTTTGCCCTTTATAGTCAATTGCCAGAAAATTATGATTCAGACTTTGCAGAATTGAATTGGCTGTCCTGTGGTTGTTGTCTTTATGTATTGCCAAATAGCATGGCATGATGGTTGACATGGTAGGTTAGATTGGGAGATGTATATTCCTCAAGATTCAGCTCTGAAACTTTTGACTTCAAACAAAAAATGATGAGCTTCTCACGTTTTCAGAAGTTTCCATTGAGTAACACGAGAGCTTGTTTTCTATATGGTTCACATAACCAATGCAACACAAATTATTTATGACATCAATGCACAACGTGCATTGGGAGAAGATGAAGATAATCTTCCAGGATGAATAATACTTGGCCTACCTCTTTCCCTTGAGGTCACGTCAGTTTGAAAAGAAAACATAAAAATTATTTCTTTTAGGGAAGTGAATTGGTATACATAAATTTTAGAACGGCTTACCCATGCTTCCCCCCTTATTTCTTTAAGAACTGCCTTGAACTTAAAGGGGGTATCGAATTGACATGCTGTCTGATGATCACAATAGCACAATAAATAAGGAATAGAATTCTCATAAATGAAAGACATTTGATCCTTTCAAGCTGCTAAGAATAGAGTTTGCATTGTAAAAAAAACAACACCACACTTATATATATTCAAGTGATGAAGTAGTTTAGCGCTCCACCTAGTGATTCAGGCCATCAAAGAACCTTAACCATGCAAAATACTGGCAATGTGGATAGTGAAGGATGCTGGTTTCCATTGGTCTCATTAGATGACCTTGTCATCTCCTCTGAGCAAACTCAGTTGCTTGTGATGTCCTGGATATATCCACATTGTGCTTTTAACCACAACATAGAAATGGGCTACTACTATCTTCTTCTGAGAAGCTTCTTTGGACTTGCCTAACCTACAGCCCTGGGACTTCACTCCTCGAATTCTACCCAAATCTGATGTTGAATTCGTCAATGTTACATTAGTTTCCCGGAGGCTGAAGATGAATGAGAAAAAGAAAATATCCACGGACAGCAAAATAACAACAGAATCAACAGCAACTTTATTGAGCATCAGACATAGTTTATATAGTTTCTAAGTTACTCAGTTCTCACCTACTATGTGTTTTATATTATTATTGGTTAACAAATCTCCAAGGCAAAATAAGTGGTTAGTAATTACATCATTGGTTTTCATGAGAATATGCACAAAAGTGTTATACATTGAGAGCGGCAAATGTTGCAGGTTATACTTTGTTTCATCCTGTGTCCTTGTACATGCTAGAAACACTGCTTGCAGATGAGAACTGCTTTGTTTGCACTTTTGTGAGACCACAGTTCCAAAAATCATACAGATGAGCAAAGCAATAACCCTACAATCTGACTTTGTATATTGATCTAAATACTTTAAAGAAGGAATACTTAATACTAGCTATAAACAGAAGTGGACTTGATCTAATTGCAAAATTGAGGGAAGAAGTGGGAAATTGGGGATTAGAACTGGAAGATAAATAGGACTTAGAAATCCTACATCTCTTTATGAATAATTATAATTCCAAATGCAGTTCAAAAGCACAGATACACACAGATACACATACTTCGTGCCACACTCAAAGCTATGGACACACATGTATGAAGGATAAGTACTTGATGGACCCTTTCAAAGCAAAGTTTGTTCCAAAAGAATATACAACTAGAATAGAATAGAATAGAATGGAATGGAATGGAATGGAATGGAATGGAATGGAATGGCATGGCATGGCATGGCATGGCATGGCATGGAATAGCATAGCATAGCATAGCATAGCATAGCATAGCATAGCATAGCAT